>OX376374.1:90304943-90358126 GCA_947369275.1 Nemotelus nigrinus
TTTTGAGATGAAGGAAAAAGAAAGATTTGAAATCTTTGTCAAAAATTAAAAATTTTTCAGGAAGGTCAATGATTTGAAGCATTTTTTTCAGCAGCCTACCACAGCTACAGGGTTACCCGCTTTACACTGAAAATCTATATGTGCCAAATTTTAGTCAACATCAATACGCTCTATAATTTTCACGATGATCCATTGTTTTTCTTACAAGTAATGACAAATAAAATTGAAAAAAATTCCTTGCCTACTTTTAGGCACCCTGTACCCACACACGGCTCAAAATTTCCAATTTCTTATCATAGACAAGCCAAGAACATAATAAGTTTTCATTCCCAATACTTTTCTTAAACAAAAATTTATACTGCTTGGAAATATGGGAGTTCCTCAAAATTCACTAAAACGCTCGCCGCCGCCAAAAGCTTTAGGATATCTGAATTTGTCATAAACCTACCAACTATATACATCTACGTTCTCCGAAAATTTCAGATTAATCGGATCTTCCACTCAGAGATTATCTCCCTTAATCATTTTGCTGATATATATATATATATATATATATATATATATATATATATATATAAATATATATATATATAAATATATATATATATATATATATATAAAGATATATATATATATATATATATATATATATATATATATATATATATATACTATATATATATATATATATATATATATATATATATATATATATATATATATATATATATATATATATATATATATATATATATATATATATATATATAGAAATATGAACTTTTGGCGAAACGAGTTTAATACTATTGTTCTTCGAACATTAGTAATAATGATTCCCACATGGAATCCTTCTGAAAGAAATTTATGAGAGAAGGAAATTGGAAGGAAAAATATTAACATAAAATGATAAAATGCGAGAAGGATTTACAGAAAATTACAGTACTCTTACGGTGTTCTTGAGATTTTCATCGTTTCATATGCTCGAACGCTGTTCAAACTAGTTCCTACAAATGAACAACACCATATAAGTGGACTAGGACCGGGACTAGACCTGTGGACATCCCAACAGATAATTTCCCCGTGGTGCGACAAATTCAATTTAACTCTTTCACGAGAACCATTCTAATTATTAGAAGATATTATCGCTGACTACCCTGGGGTAATCCCGCAACCGCAAAAGCCTGAATATTGAATGAGGAAATATACTCTGACAAAAACGTAAAACAGAAACAGTAGCACGAGCTGGGCGCCATTGCTGCACTGACGGTCGCTCGACCCGATGTAAAAGATACGCTACATGAAACAAAGAACTATAAGATTACGACACGCGCATGTCTCTCCCAGCTCGCTGCTTGTGCGTGACGTCACCGGGAGAGTTCGGTTCATGAATGAACGCATTAAATTGTGATGGAATACAAGTAAATGCATGAAAAATTGTTTATGCTTTTCTTTTGCAGCATTGTTTTAACATTATAAACTATCAATGAGCTTATTTAGATCATAGTAGATTTTATTTATGGAAATATATGTGCGAAAAATGAAGAAATGCAATATCATTTTTGTGTGTTATTGCTGTACTGAAAGTCAAAAAAAGAAAACTGTGGCGGAAGAAAAAACTATTTTTTATGTATCCAACATATGCAACTTCTCAAGATAGATTTGAAGGAAAGGTTAGTTCCAATGATGATTCTGAGTGTGAATTTCAGTCTAAAAGTTCAAAGAAGAAAAACGCAATTCCCGTTTTTCACTTAAAATTATAAAAGACAACTTTATTGTAAAATGGAAACAAGTCAGCTAGCGTAAATTAAGTCTATGAACTGAAATATTATGTGCAGCTTAACAACTTTTCCAAATTCTTCAATAGCAGCTCTTCAAGATAGTTTTTGAAAGTCCAAATACAATCAGAGTTTTTTATTACGGTGACAAAAATCATGTGGAGGCCGGAATTCAGCTACTTTGTGAATGTATCTGTTTTCTCATTCAATGAGATGGAAATTGGCTCAATCAGAAAATTATGTGATTCAAAGCGACCAAAATATTATGCCTTTCAAGGTAGAATCACAAAATAATTGACTACTAATTTAGCAAATCTTGTAAATTCATTTCATTTCATCACAATCCAGAAAAAGTTAGAAGTGTCCCAGTTTTCAAACTTAAAATTTATTGCTTGTTATAGAGCGACCAACATTTTTTTAACTATGTGAGTCACGTAAAGTACTTCAGTGATAGGTTGCGCTATTTAATACGTCATATTGGAAGTCCTCCATCTCTCAGCTCATCTATTTCATATATATTTAAAAAGGTTTTCCCTGATATCTCCCCAGAGGAGTCTCAAACTAGCAATAGAGTTTTTATGTTGAAAATAAAATTAATTAAAATGAATAAAACTAATTTTTTGAAGTTGAAATCATCAAAAGCATTATTAAATTGTCTTATTTACAATAATATTGCTGTTTACTTACATCCCGAAGAGTAAACTTTGACTTTCTCAAATTAACAAACAATATACCTGCGTTTTGTTCCTAATCTACATCATAGATTTAGTTATGTCGTCGTATTACTTCTATTGAAATATACTTTTATCATATCTTACATAAATTGTAGATACATTGTCATGTTTTACTAAGCACATAATTTAATTGTACATATTATGGTTTCTTAATTGACGAGTTTTTGTACAAGAATGTATGCAAACATGTTTTAATCAAGGATTGTTTAAATGAGTTACGCCAGCGCCCATACATTTTACACCAATGCTTGTGAGCTATGATAATTTTGGTGTCTTAAATTTGAAAAATAAAAATATGGAAGTGAAAACATTCAAACCTCCCTATATCCTGAAAAATGTCCGTTTCTTACAATAAAACCAATCAGTATACAAATCTGATGCTCTATCTACACGTTCAAAGTAAAACTTTGGAAATTTCATGTCGGACAAGAACGGTAACCCTTTCCCAGTTAGCCTATATTTTTAGCATCAAAAACTTCTGTTCACGGGAACTCACGAATCAATAATCACATACAATTGAAATTGGCAGGATGCATTGGACTTAAATAGGACCAAATCTGAAAGAAGCGATTTTGAATTGTAGGCAACTCTGAGCCAGTGGTGACATCTTGAAAAATTACAAAGAAAAAACACTGCTTTTTGCCCTATGAAATATGAGTAAGTTACCAGATTTTCATGATATGTACACAGTAGCTGAACCTTACTCTAAACTCTGTTTTATAGAAATTTGGTTGAAAAATTCGATTGGTGCTGCCAGCCATGATAATTTTTGTGTCTTTGGTTTTGAAAATTCGCTCAGGAAAATATAACTTTTTGCCCTATAACTTCCAGTGCAGTCATGAAATCATTTAATGGAACATCATACATTTAATAGAACCTATTATAAACATTATTCAGGCCAAATTTGATTAAAAAGCTACGATAGGGTTGCCAGCTATTGTTGGTTTTGTGTTTAATTGCAATATCTTTATTAAGCGGTTTTATCGTAGAATTTTCAATTGGTAATGATATTGTAGTGACCATAAACAGCAAATATTAAGCTTTCGATTATTTGAAAAAACTCGCTACAGGTAACGCTAAATTTCTTTATACTCCTATAACTTCGAATGTAATATAACAACGTTTAGCAGATGTGATACATTCTTGGCTTTGATACTGGCGGAAGGTTGCCAGCACGAGTCGGTTGTGCTACTTTTGTATCAATAAATGCTTACAGTTAGTATTTGTTCACTTTTTATCACGATCAAACGCCAGACACATCGTCAGCAAATTCCTGTGTACCTGAGCGCTAAGCAATATATGCAGGTATACTTCATGAACATGCCTGCCATATATGCAGTATACTGCATACACGTGACCAACGAATCTAACGGAGAATTTATGCTGACATATACATGCTCCGATTAGTACTTAAGTAGGATAAGAATAATATTAAGAACAGTTGTTTTGTTAACACGGACGAGTAAAGAAGGCGATTCAATATAATTAACATTTTGTTTTATATTTTTTCTTAATACCTTTGTTCCACAGCAACTTCATTTGGTGTATCACCAAGTGAATTTTCCTTGCAGGTTCAACATCTCTTTGAAATCTCAGGGTCAGCAACTCTACGAAAGTGTCCATTGGTGTTCCACCAAGGGACTTGTAAAAAAAGGCGACAGACCGGATAATGAATTCGGTCAACAGTCAGAACAGCGATTAATCTCGCTATAAAAACATTTTGGTGACCCCGACGTGATCTTCGTGATCTACGTCAATACGCGAACAATCATCTGTGGAGCAGCGTTGATATTGGTGCTACCCATCGACTTCGATACACGAAATGCCGGAGTTGAAAAGCAGTCTGGAGGAATTAACAGCACGTCAAAATACAACTGGGCAAGAGATCCAACAGTTGCTATCCAATTATCGGAAGGACTCGAGTAGCCGCAAGACGAATGAGTATCTAAATGCTCGACTTGAACTGCTCGAGAAACTATGGTCCAATTTTGCATCTGTAGATCTGAAGCTCCAGCCCTTAGCTGAACATTTCCCAGAAAACCCATATTTCACCAAGAATTATGTCGATGTGCTCAAAAGAGAGTACAAAAAAGTAAAAGACGATATTGAAAGGAGACTTTTCCCATCGGTAGGCCTGCCACAGACCGATGCATCAACTACTGAAGAAGCCAAGCGAGTGTATGCGTTAGTGCGTCAACAGAAAGCTAAAATTCGAGCGGTACAACGAATGATAGAAGGCATCGATGCAAGCAAGATACAATCAAGGCAATTTTATAATTGCAAGATAGAAGCAGTCTCCAAGTATTGGGATGAGATCCGCCAGGAACATCATGAATTGTGGCGTTCATCCACAGACCCAGCACAATATGACTACAAGGAGAGCGAATACTTCGATATTGAAGAAAGCATTCAATGTAGCTTCATATATATGAGAGATTGTCTGGCGAAACTAACGGGCAGCAGCACCGAAACCTCGAGGGTGCAATCACATGTGAATTTACCACACATCGTAGCTCCCGTCTTTAGTGGGGATTGTGCAGAATGGCAGTCGTTCTATGATTTATTTCGCCAGATGATCCACGAACAGCCTTTGGGCAATACACAAAAATTATGGTACTTAAAATCTAATTTGAGGGGCGAAGCTGAGCGCCTAATACGTCATCTAGCTATTACGGATGACAACTACAATACTGCCTGGGAGATTTTAAAGCATCGATACCAAAATCAGCGACTTATGGTTTTCACGCTATTGGGAAAATTACTATCCCAACCGGTCATCACAACCGAAACAGCGGGATCACTGAAGAAGTTGTACGACGCAACTAGAGAATGCTTGTTGGGTCTTCAGAATCTACAGGTCGATACCACAACCTGGGACCCTATTCTGCTTTTCATACTGCTCAAGAAACTGGACAAAAATTCACATGCACTGTACGAGCAAAATTTGAAGTCACCGCGTGACCTACCGACGGTGGAAGAATTTCTGACATTTCTAGAGCATCGTTTCCAATCGCTTGAATCCCTTGGTCTGGAGAGGCAACCTTCAGCTTCGTTTAAATCAGGGTTAAGAAAAACATCGGCGCTGGTGTCTACCAACAGCAACATAGCAGTGCAGTGCAAGATGTGTCACGGAGCACATCGCGTGCATATCTGCCCAGAACTTCTGAAACTGTCCATACCGGAGCGAATAAAAAAAGGCGACAGACCGGATACTGAATTCGGTCGACAGTCAGAACAGCGATTAATCTCGCTATAAAAACATTTTGGTGACCCCGACGTGATATCTGCCTAGAACTGCTGAAACTGTCCATACCGGAGCGAATAAATAAAATCAGACAATTAAAATTGTGTCTCAATTGCTTGCGCGAAGGGCATCAAACAACCCAGTGCACATCGACAAATTGTCTAAGATGCCCAAAGAGGCATAACACCCTTCTGCACTTAGACGACAGCACGCAATCCTTAGTAGCAACGACACCAAAATCAACTTTCAAGGGTGAAAACCTAAGACCAGCAACAGCAAAGGCTATTGAGACAGCTAACACTCCAGTGACACTTTTGACAGAAACAGCAAGAGAAAGAAGTACGTTAGTATTGCCCAGCACGGCAATCATCAAGGTTCCTAATCACAGGGGCCAACTAATGGAGTTAAGAGCTGTGTTAGACAGCGGCTCTCAAATTAACATAATTACTGAGAACGCGGCAAATCGACTAGGTCTTCCAAAGAAAAGACATAATTTGTACATCCGTGGCTTAGGTTGGGTATCTCAGCAGACCCAACAGAGATTGCAGATGCTCATTAAATCAGCCACAAGCAGCTTTGCTAAGAAGATAGAAGCTGTTATATTATCACGCATTACAGCACCACAGCCAACTCGAAATTTGGACGTGGGCAATGGGAACATTCCTAAGGGTATTCAGTTGGCTGACCCTCACTTCAACCATCAAGACTGCATAGACCTGCTCCTTGGAGCAGATATTTATTACGAATTATTGACGATAGGACAAATTCGGCTCAATAAAGGTCTTCCGTTACTACAAAATACCGTGCTAGGATGGATAGTAGCAGGCAAGGTAGAGCCTTATAGAACCCGGCAGGTCACTTGTGGCATCTTTAGTACAGATGACTCGAACCTGAATAAACAAGTAGAACGTTTTTGGCAGCTAGAGGAATCTGAAGGCAATACATCTTCAATGACCGCTCAAGAACTATGCTGCGAAGCAGACTTTGCACAACATACAAGGTGAACACCGGATGGTCGGTTCAAAGTTAAACTACCATTTAAACAATCGCCTCAGAAATTAGGTGCATCGCAACAAATAGCGACGCAGCGGTTGTTACAATTAGAACGAAAACTAATAAAAAATGATGAGCTCTACAATCAATATCGTCAGTTTATGTGCGAATATGAAGGACTAGGCCACATGACTGAAATTGATCCTAAGACAATACCACCTACGCATTGCTTCCTACCTCATCATGGAGTGCTTAAACCGCAAAGTACCACTACCAAATTACGCGTTGTATTTGATGCATCTGCGAAGACTGAATCAGACTACAGCTTGAACGAATTGCTAAACACTGGTCTTACTATTCAACCAGAGCTTTTCACAATACTTTTACGCTTCCGGCTGCCGTGTTACGTCTTTACAGCGGACATTGAGAAAATGTACCGTCAGGTAACAATCGCCGAATCGGATAGATGGTACCAGCTTATCGTTTGGCGTAATCATCCCAGCGAATTACTTAAGTATTATAAATTAAACACTGTGACATATGGCACCACTATCGCTCGCTACTTGGCAAGTAAAGCATTAAAACAATTAGCCGATCAGACGTCACTCGAATACCCATTGACTGCAGGGGCCTTGAAGCACGATTTTTACATGGACGATGTCATGACAGGATCCGATAGCTTATCATTAGCGATCGAGAAGCAAAAGCAACTTCTGTCTGTATTGAGCTCAGCGGGCTTTAAACTCAGGAAGTGGTGTGCCAATCACAAGGCTCTACTGGAAAACATCCCGAGAATTACAACTCACACCGAGAATTACAACTCAATCTGGCGGGTGAGATTGAAGGACAAGTAAAGACGTTGGGTTTGCTCTGGTTGCCTAGCAAAGACGAATTTCAAATCAGCACATCTAGTAGCGAGCTAGGTAAGATCACCAAAAGATCAGTTTTATCCGACATAGCCAGAGTAGTTGACCCGCTCGGGCTTATGAGCCCAGTAACCGTCAAGGCGAAAATATTTCTGCAGCAACTCTGGAGCTTGAAACTCAATTGGGATGATACCCTACCGCCGGTTTTACATACGGAATGGCTCAACTTTTGCACTGGACTACAAAAAGTAGACCAAATACGCATACCGAGACATGTTTTTGGTGGAAACAAATCCACGGTAAAGGAGCTGCACGTTTTCACCGACGCATCCGAAAAGGCTTACGGAGCTTCAGTTTATGCACGTGCTGAACAAGCCCATGGTATTCGAACAGTACAGCTGCTCTGCGCGAAATCAAGAGTAGCTCCATTAAAACTTGTCACCTTGCCAAGACTGGAGCTATGTGCGGCGAAGTTGGCAGCAGAACTTGCACATCGAGTCAAACAAGACCTATGCGTATCAAATTTAGTTTGTTTTTACTGGACTGATTCCGAAATTGTTTTAAACTGGATCTACAGTGACGCCTCATCTTTCCACACGTTTGTGGCGAATCGCGTAGCAACTATTCAAAAACTATCGGAACCATCTCAATGGAGACATGTAGACTCAAAACAAAATCCAGCCGACATTATTTCTAGAGGGATAGTGCCAGAGAAACTAAGAAATTACACATTGTGGCTCTACGGTCCAATATTTCTTCACGGACCCCAAATCTGCTGGCCTGGACCATTCTCGAAGAAGGATACTGATTTGGAGAAAAAACGGCAAAAAGTAGTGTTGGCAGCGATTAATGACTCAACTCATTTCATTCACCAAATCGACCACCGAAATTCAATGAGACGACTTCAAACAATCGTTGCCTATATGGCAAGATTTGTTAAAAAACTTCGCACACCGGGCTCCAGAGGTCAGTCAAGTGACATTATTGGGGAGAGCTCTTCAGTCACCTTGTGTCCAGGTCCCAGTTTGAGGCGCACAAGAAACACGAACACACACTACTGTCATGCTGAGCTATCTGTTGAGGAGCTCGATAACGCTTTGCAGACAATTGTTAGAGAAGCCCAATCTAATGAGTTCTACAATACAATTCGTCAATTGAAAGCAACGAGACAAACAGACGAGCGGGATCCATTAGTCAGTCCACGCCCAATCATTGATCCAGTTGTGTTGCTTAGAGTCGGTGGCCGGATAGAGGATGCAGCTCTTCCATATGACACACGTCACCCAATAATCTTACCGTACAGTCACTATGTCACAAAATTGATTGTCCACGAATACCATATTAAACATTTGCATGCTGGAGGTACTGCCTTATTAGCGATCTTACGACAGAGATTTTGGCCAATCAAGGGCAAGACAACAGTTCGAGCAGTAGTGAACAACTGTATTCGATGTGCCAAGGCAAAACCTAAACTGCTTGCTCAGCTGATGGGCAACTTACCCGTCGAGAGAGTTCAACCAAACCGACCATTCATAAATGCAGGAGTAGATTTTGATGGACCATTATGGACGCACTTCAAGACCAGAGGTAAGCGACCACAGAAGACATATATCGCCATATTTTGTTGCTTTAGTACCAAGGCCATCCATATCGAAGTGGTATCCGATCTAACCACAGAAGCCTTCATTGGTGCCTTGAAACGGTTCACTGGTCGAAGGGGACACTGTCGCAAACTTTTTTGTGATAATGCAACGAATTTCGTTGGTGCCAGAAACCAACTGGCACCATTGTCAGAGGTAATCCACACCGCAAGGGCTACGAAGCAAATTACACGCTTCTGCACTACTAAGGGTATTGATTTCAAATTTATCCCTCCCAGATCGCCCCACTTTGGTGGCCTCTGGGAGGCAGCAGTGAAGTCAGCCAAATACTTCATAGTAAGGAATATTGCTTCCGCCCCACTTACTTATGAAGAGATGGAAACCGTGGTGATCGAGATAGAAGCCATTCTAAACTCGAGACCCCTGACTTCGCTATCTGCAGATGCCAATGACCTCAACACGCTTACTCCAGGGCATTTCTTAATCGGTGAACCACTTACCAATACCGTAGATGCAAGGTGTCCAGCAAGTAGTACGACTCTCTTTAAGCGATGGAAGGAGTTATACGAACTCAAACAAAGGTTCTGGCAGCGATGGTCATCTGAATACTTAACGGAACTTCAACAGCGGTTTAAGTGGACAAAAGTATGCAAAAACATCCAACCAGGAATACTAGTAGTCATTAAAAAAGACAATCTACCGGCTTTGAAATGGCGTATGGGTCGAATACTACGAGGCATTCCAGGCGCAGATGGGTTGATTCGAGTCGCAGACGTCAAAACTTCCTCAGGTGTGCAGTGAAGAGCCATCCACTCGCTGGCTCCGTTACCAGTTCATACAGAAGAAGATCAAGACCAGGTCAATATACAACCTGATTTGGCACCAAGAGCAATCAAGCATAAAATAACTGAACCGGAGACCAGCTTAGAACCAAGATCAAAACAATCTTGCAGGGGTGGTGGTAGCAGGCGATGGCATATGATGTCAGCACCAATCAATTTTCTACTATGGGCAAGTCTGGTTTTAAACGTTTTTACCATCTTGGCTCATATATCTTCGTTTCTTCAGTCACCAGGGCTATATTTTGAGAGCCTGGGTCCAGCAAATTTGGTATTAAGCGAATGGGACATAGTCGTGTACTATCACTTAACTTCATATTGGCAAGAGGCAATAAATCTGCGACAGGCAGTATCGGAACTACAGGACAAAATCTGTAGACAACCCCATAATGACAAATTTTGCACAACATTCGTAAGTTAGTTTAACGCCCTATTAGCAAACATCGAGCAAAGCAATGAACTCTTGCAGCGGTCCATAAGGAAAAAGATGAGAAGAAATAAAAGAAGAGCTCTAAATGTAGTCGGCAGTATTGCGAACTCATTATTTGGCTTACTGGATGATGACTACGCTAGAAGGATGGAATCTGTGATCACGAGTGTGAAAAATAATGACGAACATGTACTACAACTAATCAAAAATCAGACTTCCATTATAGATTCGACCGTGAATATAATGATGGGCATAGATAAATCAACAAACCATGCTCTCAGTCAGTTAAACTCAACATTGAATAGCACCATATTTCGCCTAAATCAAATAGCAAGGTTATCCAACGAACACGAAGCCTATAAAGCATTGTACTCGATGACGATGCAATTAATGGTGTCGGTACAAAATTATCAAAATACCCAAACCGCCTTACTGGATGTTCTCACAGATACACACCATGGTAAGATCAACCCTAGGCTGATAACTCCCGAACAACTATCACAAGAACTCTCATCAATTAAGGAAGAATTGCCATCACACTTACGACTACCAACCAAACCAAGCAACCTGTTGGGATTATACAGTATCATGACGGTTGAAGGTCGCGTGACCGGCAAAAACCTTATTTTTCGACTAAAACTACCACTATTCTCGGAAGAAGCCTTTGAATTGTTACATTTAGTATCAATACCAGCGGTAATCAATGACACTGTCATGGCGGTCCAAACAAATTTACTGTACCTAATCACAAGTCGAAACCGAGATCAATATTACCCGATGAATGAGCAGGAACTGTCCACCTGTCGCAGAGTCATCAACTTCAATTTCATATGTAATCAGCTACATCCTCTCTATCGAATTGGTTCAGTGACAAACGCTTGCAAGATGAGTTTTATTAGTCATATTTCGTCGGATAGCAAGTGTATAACGGCGGAAGCAGTAAACGCACCAAGATGGACTCAACTAATAACCCCTAATCATTGGATTTATTTCATGAAACAACCCACTAGCATAAACGTTATCTGTGAGGGATCGCTAGTACAGTCCACACTGGATGGCTCAGGAATTATTCAGATTGGAGAAAACTGCGCCATTAAGGAGAAATTTGTGACCATCCAAGCCCACAAACTATTTCCGAGCTCATTTAACACATCGTTTGTACCAACCCGGAACATCACCGACTTTAAGCTAGCACCACCTGAGCCTGAACTAAAAAACAACGTCACTTCAAGCTATTCCTTCACGAAGAACCTTGAAGAGCTAAAAGGTGAGATCTACAAATTACAACCACAGGAAGTTCTATCTAACAGCCTGGCGCCGAAGGATGTTCACCACTTTACCATTGGGTATGTTGGATTATTTGGATCGCTTATGATAATCCTTTACCTGCTGTGGAGGCACAACCGAAACAAGAGACGGGACGGGCAGCCCGAAAGGCCCATTCCACGACCTAGGACTTATCTTGATCCAACTATAGCAGAACCCTTCAGTGTTTCCATAGATGGTTGAGCTATCGCTCAACGGCGGGGAGAATGTTCACTTTTTATCACGATCAAACGCCAGACGCATCGTCAGCAAATTCCTGTGTACCTGAGCGCTAAGCAATATATGCAGGTATACTTCATGAGCATGCCTGCCATATATGCAGTATACTGCATACACGTGACCAACGAATCTAACGGATAGTTTATGCTGACATATACATGCTCCGATTAGTACTTAAGTAGGATAAGAATAATATTAAGAACAGTTGTTTTGTTAACGCGGACGAGTAAAGAAGGCGATTCAATGTAATAAACATTTTGTTTTATATTTTTTCTTAATACCTTTGTTCCACAGCAACTTCATTTGGTGTATCACCAAGTGAATTTTCCTTGCAGGTTCGCATCTCTTTCAAATCTCAGGTTCAACAACTCTACGAAAGTGTCCATTGGTGTTCCACCAAGGGACTTGTAAAAAAAGGCGACAGACCGGATACTGAATTCGGTCGACAGTCAGAACAGCGATTAATCTCGCTATAAAAACAGTATTCATACCGGAAACATTTACATTGAAAATAAATAGCCGACGTTTCAATTCACAAAGTTCTGCAAATTTTTCGGATCGCAGCCTCAAACATCAACTTCAGTTACAGTGCTGCAGGCACTGAGCATTTTCTTTATTGATGTTAAATGAGATGCTGCTTTCAAAATTTTGTGAAATAAGCAACTGATAACGAATATAATAAACCCGTGTTTTGCTCTGATAAAGCATGGAATTCATTGCAGTGGTAATAGCTGAAACCTTTTACCATATGAGTTATAATGCATTCTTGAGACCAAAGTAAAACGTGGCATTTGAAACAGTTTGGCCGCAATAAGCAGCTCATGTGGGGGAATATGCACTCAAAACCTGCACGATTCTTGTACCGTTCTTCGAACATTAGTGTTTCTAGTGGTTCAGGCGCGCTAGAGTTTTTTTTATGAGTTCATTTACCAAAATTATATTTTGTTTTATGTTTAATCATTTGCTTCTTTTTGTCTGGTTACTATTTTCTGAGGAATTTAATTTTTAAAACAAATGACTCATGCAATTCACACAAACCAATTCTCATGCTTAAATCAAAAAAAAATATCTTCTGACCTCGAAACCGCTTATTCGGTACTTAGCTTGACCACTTGACCATTCAGTAGTTGTTCCCCTTCGCCATATCTTCCTAGATCTACCAAAAATTCCGTCAGCAATTCTCGTTTAAATTATTGCTAATAATGTTGGCCGTGTATTCGATTACACAACTCTTCTTGAAGCGCGCCTTTCGACCAATATGACAATGTTCAGCACACTTTGCAACTGATGTTCTTCTGCACACATTGTTTCAGGTATTCTATAGAATGTTGCCATACCATCAATCTATGATGTTTTACAAATTCTCTGCATACAACTTTTCGGAGTTTCCAGAATATAACTATCACTTCGTCAGCCACTGATGTTAAAACAATTTTTTTGCTAACGTTTTACTATATTTAATATAACAATTCAAATGATGTATTCCCCTTTCGGGTTTTCAAAAAAAATTTCCTTCCGCTTTCCACCACGGTCAAACCAAAAGAGACCTCCTTTGTTCTTTTTCGAAAAAAAATTTTCTTTGAACCGCAAAAGCGGTTCTCTTCTCAAATTTCCCGTATTATCAGTTTTGCTACATCATTATGGCATCCCCAATTGTACAGTCTCACCTATCAGCTGATAAATTAATTTTTCAGCCAAATTGTGAGCCGTCTTTACTGTAGTGATTTTATAAATGTCATCAGCCGTAAGTTGCTCAGCTGTCAGCATCGCAACAATATGTCATCTTGCGATTTTTCTAGAATGTGTTATAATTCGCTTTGATAATAAACAAAGTTGAACATCTAAGATCGCAGCATATCACATAAAATAAAATCAGTTTATTGTTGGGGCAACACGACACACGGTGAACTTGGCTTGGGCGGAATCGAGGATGAACTAGTAGGTTGATTTTTAATCGTAGGATACGACAGACGAAACAAAGTTAATATTTGGTTTTTGTTTATCTATTTGTCTAACAGCTGCAATGGAAGAATCAATTGATGAATGTACGCTAATTGTTCTGTCTACTACTAATAGCAAGAAAATAAAATAACGAAGCAACTTGACATTCTGCATAAAATGTAGTTTTATAAATGTCATCCATGGTAAGTTGCTCAGCTGACAGCATCGCAGCAATATATATATATATATATATATATATATATATATATATATATATATATATATATATATATATATATATATATATATATATATATATATATATATATATATATATATATATATATATATATATATATATACACATATATATATATATACACATATATATATATATATATATATATATATATATATATATATATATATATATATATATATATATATATATATATATATGCATATATATATATATATATATATATATATATATATATATAAATATATATATATATATATATATATATATATATATATATATATATATATATATATAAATATATATATATATATATATATATATAT
Organism: Nemotelus nigrinus; assembly: GCA_947369275.1. Taxonomy (NCBI): domain Eukaryota; kingdom Metazoa; phylum Arthropoda; class Insecta; order Diptera; family Stratiomyidae; genus Nemotelus; species Nemotelus nigrinus. Next base: position 90,319,497 of record OX376374.1, read on the forward strand.
ATATATATATATATATATATATATATGTATGTATATCAGCAAAGTGATTAAGGGAGAAGATAATCTCTGGAGTGACCGATCCGATTGAGCTGAAATTTTCGGAGAACGTAGATGTATATAGTAGGTAGGTACATGATTTGCTTTAGTTCAGATATCTTTAACCGTTTGACAGCGGCGAGTGTTTTCGTGAACATTGAGGTACTCCTATATTTCCAAGCAATAAAAAAAGTATAGGGAATGAAAAATTCTTATGTTTAAAGCTTGTTTTTGGTCAAGAATTGGAAATTTTGAGCCGTGTGCAGGTGCAACAAGTCTAAAACTAGGCAAGCACTTTTTTCCAAATTTTGATATGTCATTACTTTTGACAAAAATATTGGATCATCGTTAAATTTGCAGAGCGTATTGATGTTGACTAAAATCTAACACACATGGATTTGGTATGTAGTGCGGGTAACACTGTAGCTGCAGCAGGCTCCTGAAAACAAATCCTTCAAATCATTCACCCTTCTGAAAAATTTTTGACTTTTAACAAAAAATTAAAATCATTGATAAATTTTAACCTTTGTGCATCATGACAAATCGAAAGTTTGAAAATTACAATTTACACAAGAACGGCAACCCATCACCAAACTTCTTCTGTTAAACATATATTCACTTTCCTTTATTTTACGTCACTTTGAATTTCAAACGCCAATCGTCTAGTTTAATACTTTATTTCACTAACTCTTACTTTCAATAACAAATTCTAACTTTTCTTTCTAATTCTCAACTTTCAATAACAAATTCTTACTTGTACTTTTTAATTCTCAACTTTCTCTATCGAACGTTCACCACTTTCTGGCTAGCTTAACTTTTTCCAAAACCGCAAAAACCAAACTACTTCTCACACTACTGAATTCAAATTTAAAATACAAAACAAAATACCGCTGCGCCATCGGTAACTTTCCAAACTCGCACGGGTCATTGCATTATGCTGATTTCCTCGATGTCCGGAACGACCTTTGGGTTCGGTATTGCCTTGAGTGACTCCTAGCGCCTAATTATTGCATTTCTCCTAGAAAGTGGCAATCGGTAGTCTGTCACTGTCAAGTTCTAATTGTAAACATTCTCCCCCGGCTGGGACGAAGTGCCAGAATTTTGTATTTTCCCATCTTCAAATACATTATTAGTACGAGGAAATGTATTACCAAATTCAGTCCTTTTTACTAATGTTCGAAGAAGAACATTAGTATTAAAATCACTTTGGCCAAAAATTCATATTTCTGTATATATATATATATATATATATATATATATATATATATATATATATATATATATATATATATCATCACAAAATTTCAGTGAAAAAATCTCAGGAACGCGCCATCCGATTGAGCTGAAATTTTCAGGACACATTGGTGTATATGCAGAATAGTGCCAGGTCTCACAAAAAATTAAAAGTCTTTAACCCTTTGGCGCCGGCGGCCATTTTAGTGATTTTTTTCATATACCTATTATTCCGTACACAAATAATTTTTGCAAAAATAAAGTTTACGACATAAATTTCGAACAAGTTTTACATGTGAATCGGATAACGTTTTGGAATTTTTTAACCCCATGTGTGCGCTGGGTGCCTAAAAAGAGAACGGGAAAATTTGAAAACTTTCAAATTGCGATAACTTTTGACAAAGCTATTCAATAATTACGAAATTTTCAGGACATGTTTGTTTTATTTAGTTGTAGATAATTGTACGTTTTAATGAGAGTGCTGGCAACCCTGTAGCTAAGGCAGGCACTGAAAGTGAAAACCTCCAAATCAACGTCTCTCTTGAAAAAATGTCGTTTTTTAAAAAAAAGCCACTCATATGTAAATTTTGTGCTTTGTTTACATAAACAAAGAAAAACATTTGATATTGTATAACAAGCACGCCTGGTAACCCTTGCCCAATTTACCTATATTTTTAGCATCAAAAACTTCTGTTTCACGGAAACTCACGATATGATGAACAGAATTTATTGAAATTTGCAGAATGTATTAGTCTTGAATAGGACCAGGTCTGATAGAAGTGATTTTGAAATGCAGGTGATTCTGTGCCAGTGGTGCCATCTTGAAAAATCACTAAAAAAGATAACTGCTTTTAGCCCTATAAGTTCTGATTGAATCGTTCGATTTTGACGAAATTCGCACCGTAGCTGCACCTTAAAGCTGCACTCTAAACCACGTTTGGTAGAAATTTGGTTGAAAAATTCGGTTGGTTCTGCCAGCTATGATAATTTTGGTGTCTTAAATTTGAAAAAATAAAAATTGGAAGTGAAAACATTCAAACCATCGAATATTCAAAAAAATGTCCGTTTCTTACAATAAAACCAATCTGTATACAAATCTTATGTTTTATCTACACGTTCAAAGTAAAACTTTGAAAATTTAATGTCGGACAAGAACGGTAACCCTCTCCCAGCTAACCTATATTTTTAGCATCAAAAACTTCTGTTCACGGGAACTCACGAACCAATAATCACATACAACTGAAATTTACAGAATGCATTGGACTTAAGTAGCACCAGATCTGATAGAAGCGATTTTGAATTGTGGGCAACTCTGTGCCAGTGGCGCCATCTTGAAAAATTACAAAGAAAAAAAACTTGCTTTTTGCCCTATAGAATGTGAATTCGTTACCAGCTTTTCAAGAAATTGACACAGTAGCTGAGCCTTACTTTAAACTCTGTTTGGTGGATATTTGGTTGAAAAGTTAGATTGGTGCTGCCAGCTATGGTAATTTTTGTGTCTTTGGTTTTGAAAATTCGCTCAGGAATATAAAACGTTTTGCCCTATAACTTCCAGTGCAGTCATGGAATCAATACTCATTTCATACAATTACTGGAAACTATTATAAACATTATTCAAGCCAAATTTGGTTGAAAAGTCATGATAGGGTTGCCAGCTATTGTTGGTTTTGTGTTTGTTTGCAATATCTTTATGAAGCGGTTTTATCGTAGAATTTTCAATTGGTTATGATATTGTAGTGACAATAAACAGCAAATATTAAGCTTTCGATTATTTGAAGAAACTCGCTGCAGGTAACCCTAAATTTCTTTACACTCCTACAACTTCAAATGTTATATAACAACGTGAAGCAGATGTTATATATTCTTGGCTTTGATACTGGCGAAAGGTTGCCAGCACGAGTCAGTTGTGCTACTTTTGTATCAATAAATGCTTACAGTTAGTATTCATACCGGAAACATTTACAATGAAAATAAATAATCGATGTTTCAATTCCCAAAGTTCTGCAAATTTTTCGGATCGCAGCCCCAAACTCCAACTTCAGTTACAGTGCTGCAGGCACTGAGCATTTTCTTAATTGATATTATATGAGATGCTGCTTTCAAAATTTTGTTATATAAGCAACTGATAACGAATATAATTAACCCGTGTTTTGCTCTCATAAACGTTGAAATTCATGCCAGTGGTAATATCTGAAACCTTCTACCATATGAGTTATAATGCATTCTTGAGACAAAAGTAAAACGTGGCATTTGAAACAATTTGGCCGTAATAAGCAGCGCATGTGGTGGAATATGCACTCAAAACCTGCACGATTCTTCTACTGTTCTTCGAACATTCGTGTTTCTAGCGGTTCAGGTGCGCTAGTGTTTTTTACTAATGTTCGAAGAACATTAGTATTAAAATCGATTCGGCCAAAAATTCATATTTCCATATATATATATATATATATATATATATATATAAATATATATATATATATATATATATATATATATATATATATATATATATATATATATATATATATATATATATATATATATATATATATATATATATATCATCAAAAAATTTCAGTGAGATAATCTCGAGAACGCGCCATCCGATTGAGCTGAAACTTTAAGGATACATTGATGTATATGCAGAATAGGTCCAGGTCTCACTAAATGTCAGTTATTGTTAATCTTTTGGCGCGGGCGGCCATTTAAGTGATATTTTTAATATACCTATTATTTCGTACACAAATAATTTTCGCAAAAATAAAGTTGACGAAATAAATTTGAAACGTGTTTACATGTGAATCGAATAATGTTTTGGAATTTTTGAACCCCATGTGTGCGCTGGGTGCCTAAAAAGAGAACGGGAAAATTTGAAAATTTTTAAATTGCGATAACTTTTGACAGAGCTATTCAATCATTACCAAATTTTTAGGACATACTTGCATTACTTAGTTGTAGATTTGCGTAGCTTTTAACTAGCGTGCTGGCAACCCTGTAGCTAGGGCAGGCGTCGAAAGTGAAAACTTCCAAGTCATCGTTTCTCTTGAAAAAATGCCGCTTCTTCAAAAAAAAGCCACTCATATGTAAATCTTGTGCTTTGTTTACATAGACAAAAAATAAAATTTGATATGGTATAACGGGCACGCCTGGTAACCCTTGCCCAATTTACCTATATTTTAAGCATCAAAAATTTCTGTTCACGGAAACTCACGATTCGATAAGCAGAATCAATTCAAATTTACAGGATGTATTGGTCTTAAATAGGACCAGGTCTGATAGAAGTGATTTTCAAATGCAGGTGATTCTGTGTCAGTGGTGCCATTTTGAAAAATCACTTAAAAAGATAACTACTTTTAGCCCTATAAATTCTGATTGAATCGTTTGATTTTGACGAAATTCCCACAGTAGATGGACCTTATCTTAAGCCACGTTTTGTAGAAATTTGGTTGAAAAATTCGGTTGGAGCTGCCAGCTATGATAATTTTGGTGTCTTAAATTTGAAAAAATAAAAATTGGAAGTGAAAACATTCAAACCATCGAATATTCAAAAAAATGTCCGTTTCTTACAATAAAACCAATCTGTATACAAATCTTATGTTTTATCTACACGTTCAAAGTAAAACTTTGAAAATTTAATGTCGGACAAGAACGGTAACCCTCTCCCAGCTAACCTATATTTTTAGCATCAAAAACTTCTGTTCACGGGAACTCACGAACCAATAATCACATACAACTGAAATTTACAGAATGCATTGGACTTAAGTAGCACCAGATCTGATAGAAGCGATTTTGAATTGTGGGCAACTCTGTGCCAGTGGTGCCATCTTGAAAAATTACAAAGAAAAAAAACTTGCTTTTTGCCCTATGGAATGTGATTTCGTTACCAGCTTTTCAAGAAATTGACACAGTAGCTGAACCTTACTTTAAACTCTGTTTGGTGGATATTTGGTTGAAAAGTTAGATTGGTGCTGCCAGCTATGGTAATTTTTGTGTCTTTGGTTTTGAAAATTCGCTCAGGAATATAAAACGTTTTGCCCTATAACTTCCAGTGCAGTCATGGAATCAATACTCATTTCATACAATTACTGGAAACTATTATAAACATTATTCAAGCCAAATTTGGTTGAAAAGTCATGATAGGGTTGCCAGCTATTGTTGGTTTTGTGTTTGTTTGCAATATCTTTATGAAGCGGTTTTATCGTAGAATTTTCAATTGGTTATGATATTGTAGTGACAATAAACAGCAAATATTAAGCTTTCGATTATTTGAAGAAACTCGCTGCAGGTAACCCTAAATTTCTTTACACTCCTACAACTTCAAATGTTATATAACAACGTGAAGCAGATGTTATATATTCTTGGCTTTGATACTGGCGAAAGGTTGCCAGCACGAGTCGGTTGTGCTACTTTTGTATCAATAAATGCTTACAGTTAGTATTCATACCGGAAACATTTACAATGAAAATAAATAATCGATGTTTCAATTCCCAAAGTTCTGCAAATTTTTCGGATCGCAGCCCCAAACTCCAACTTCAATTACAGTGCTGCAGGCACTGAGCATTTTCTTAATTGATATTATATGAGATGCTGCTTTCAAAATTTTGTGATATAAGCAACTGATAACGAATATAATTAACCCGTGTTTTGCTCTCATAAACGTTGAAATTCATGCCAGTGGTAATATCTGAAACCTTCCACCATATGAGCTATAATGCATTCTTGAGACCAAAGTAAAACGTGGCATTTGAAACAGTTTTGCCGTTATAAGCAGCTCATGTGGTGGAAAACCTGGAAAACCTGCATGAGTTTTCTGCTGTTCTTCGAACATTAGTGTTTCTAGCGGTTTAGGAGCGCTAGAGCTTTTTTTCCAGTTTATTGCTGTCCAAATCCTGCGTCTCGGGATGGTCGCTGGATTAGTCAAAAGGACTATCGACGGTATTTCCACCATGCCGACTGTCCTTTGACCCTGGAACGGGTAACGTTTTCTAGCGCGTCACACTCGCTGTTTCGGAAGGTGATATGGATGGTAGGGTGATGGTGTTTAGTTTGTTTGGATTTCCAGTAGTTGAAAAATGTTTTATTAGGAATGTATTAATTATTATTCTATTCGGTGTGGTAATTATAGCTTCTATTGTTGCAAAATGTGCTTGTGGTACGTTTCGGTCAATAGTTCAATTCGGTGATTCAGTTAATATGTGTGGTTTGGTAGGTTTGATGTAGTATGCATTGGTAATAGTGCTATTTTAGTGACGGGCCGTTTATATTCTCTATCATTACTCTTAGTGGACGCAACTCGAATATTTTCATCTTTGCCTGGGTACACAGCGGTAAATCTTGCTAGTGCCCACTTGCATGAAAGGTATCTCTCGTCCTTAATGAGGCAAAGATCTCCGATGTTCGGATTTGGTTGCTGTCGTAACCATTTCGGTCTTGATTGCAATCTAGATAGGTACTCTGAGTGCCATCTTCTCCAAAAAGTTTGAGTCAATCGCTCAGTCAATTGCCAACGATCTAGACGATTTAGTTTAACATCCATAAGATTCATTTCGGGAGGGGCCAATAATATGTCTCCGATTAAAAAATGTGCAGGTGTTAATGCTGTTGTATCATTTGGATCGTCGCTTAAGGGACATAACGGTCTAGAGTGAAATTTTCGAAGAACGTAGATGTATATAGTAGGTAGGTCCACGACTTTCTCAAATTCAGATATTCTAAACTTTTTGGCGGCGGCGAGCGTTTTAGTGAATTTTGAGGTACTCCTATATTTCCAAGCAGTGTAAAGTTTTGTTAAAGAAAAGTATTGGGAATGAAAATTTATTATGTTCTAAGCTCGTTTATGATAAAAAATTGGAAACTGTGAGCCGTGTGTGGGTGCAGGGTGCCTAAAAGTAGGCAAGGATTTTTTTCCAAATTTTGATTTGTCATTACTTCTAAAAAAAACAATGGATCATCGCGAAATTTGCACAGCGTATTGACGTTGACTAGGACTTAGCACAAGTGAATTTTTAAGATAGTGCGGGTAACCCTGTAGCAACGGCAGGCTCCTGATTAAAAAAACCTTCAAATCATTGACCTTCCTGAAAATTTTTTGATTTTTGACAAAAAAGTTAGATCACTGATAAATTTTAACCTTTGTCCATCATGTCAACTTAAAATTTTCAAAATTCCGATTTGCACAAGAACGGCAACCCGTCACCAAATTACCTCTATTTTCAGCACTCGAAAGTTCTGTTCACGAGAACTGACGACCGGATTATCCGATCATAATGAAATTTACAGGACATGTTGGTATTAGCTAGGACCAGGTCTGATAGAAGTGATTTTGAAATGCGGGCAACCCTGTGCCAGTGGTACCATCTTGAAAAATCACCCAGAAAAAAAAACCGGTTTTTGGCCTATAACTTCCGATTCAGCCATCAGATTTTAACAAAATTCATTCAATACTTGAATCTTATTTTATGTAACATTTGGTGAAAATTTGGCTGAAAAATTAGAATAGAGTTGCCAGCTATGGTGATTTTTGTCTCCTAAATCTTGCAAATTTGCTCAGAAAATAAAGCTTTTTTCCCTATAACTTCCGGTCCAGTGTGAAAATCAGAACGAAGTTCACGGAGTAAATGGACTTTATTGTGGACCAAATGTCATAGAAATTTCGTACCAAAATCATGAAAGGGCTGCCAGCTATGACCATTTTTGTAATTTTGTTTAATTTCTTTATTGAGCGATTATGTCATTAGATTAGCAAATGGAAATGATCCTGCAATGAAAATTAACAGCAAATATTAACGTTTTAAAAACTTGAAAAGTTTTGAGGGTGGTAACCCTAAAATTCTTTTCACCCGTATAACTTCCAGCGCAGTGATTCAATCGAAACGAAATTTACTGGTTGGGTTTAACTTAACGTGAAGCAGAATTGATATGTATTATGCTTTGCTGTTGATACAGGCTAACCAGCATTAGCCATTTCCGCAAATAAAAAAAAACGTTCTCATATGCAAAGTATTTGCAATAAAAATAAGGAATTCTTTTTTAAATTTTTCGAGTTTTGAACATTTTTCGGATGGCAGCCTCAAACAACGTTTAACCGCTGAAACCTTCGATGAAATCCTGCGAAAAGAACGAAATTCAAAGGATACGTTGATTTGAGTATGAGCTGGGTATGGTAAACTTATTGCTGCTTCGTTCGGAAAGTGTTGCCAGCACTGAATTATATGTGTTATAATTGAGTTTTGTTGCTTTGGATAAGGAATGGGTGATGTGATTCTAAAAAACAGTGTAATACGTCTTTCCACACTTTTTTGTCACTCAAAGACAATTTCATCGAAAATTAGTTTTCTAGCGGTTCAGGTGCGCTAGAGTTTTTTTTTGAAATTCAGTGGCAGCTCCGACAGTGAGTTCCGCAGTCACTGTAGATATGGCTGCAGAGCCCTCGTCTTCCAGTAAAACGACGGAAGGCAGCCATAAAAGCTTGCGTTTTCATGTCTTACACAACTTCTAGATGGATTGCTTTGGTACATAGACATATGACAACCGCGACATAACCTTTGTAGATATTTCGACCACGTCCTTGTTTATCTTTCATGTTGAAAGGCCCACAATAATCTACGCCAGTGTGCAAGAATGGGTGCGATATTGAAACTCGAGGTTTGAGTAGGCTGCCCATCAATTGTGCTGCGCACTTTGGCGTGGCTCGAAAACATCAAATGCATTTGTGAATACATTTTTTTATTGCATTTCTCCCTCTGATAATCCAATATTTTCTTCCTATGGTTGCTAACATTAGTTGTATTTGGCCATGTAATGTTTTTTGGTGGAATTTATGTATCAATAAATCAGTAAATCTTCTATCGGCTGGAATAATTATGGGCTCTGCGTTTGACAATCTTCCCCCAACTCTTAAAACTCCAATTGAGCAGTCTGCTGCCCTTTTCAAGTGGTTCTCTTAGATCTAAAGACTTTATTTCGCTGTGAAATTCAGTGCCTTGTATATGTTTAATCCAACAAGTCTCGAGACGTTGTAGCTCTTGAACTGTTAAAGGGCCCTTATTGGTACCTTTCCGAGATATTATGACTGCGAATCGGAAACAATACGCCGTAACACGGATTAATCTTGTATAAGAAGAAACCCTTTGCAATACGACGGTCATCCAATCTTCATCTTTGGTGTGTACGATGACTAAAATTTGACTGCGCTGTTCTAGTTTAGTATTCTCTATAGGTTTCTGGGAAGGCCAAAATTCAGTATCTCTGTCCAACTATGTTGGCCTATTCCCCCATAGCTTGCTGTTTACTAATTCCACTGGGGAAACCCCGCGTGAGGCTAAGTCTGCTGGATTCTGGCATGATGGGACGTGACGCCACAATACGTTGCCTATTAAGTCCTAGATCTCAGCGGTTCGATTAGCAACAAACGTAGTTCATCGAGTTGGATGTCCCTTGAGCCAGGACAGAACGATTTCGGAATCGGACCAGAGACAAATGTCGTTGGCTGCTAAGTTGAGAGCTGACATCACTTCCTTCAGCAATTTTGCTAGTAAAACCGCACCACAAAGCTCTAAACGAGGGATAGTGACTGGTCTAACAGGGGCTACTTTCGATTTGGCTATGAGTAGATTGGTTTGTGTTTGATCTTCATTGCGCACAACTAAGTATATGGCGGCTGCATAAGCTTGCTTTGATGCGTCGCAAAAGCCATGAATTTCGATCCTGGAGTTAGGTTTATTATTCAACCATCTATTAATGTTCATTAGTTCTATAGTTTTCAAATTATTTTGTAGCTTGGACCATTGCTGAACGATCTCCGATGGAACTGGTTCGTCCCACGTTTGACCATGTAACCATAATGATTGTAAGATCATTTTTCCAACTATTATGATCGGAGCCAGCCACCCCATCGGGTTGTACAGTCGAGCGATTGCGGATAAAATATTTCGTTTTGTGATTGGGGATGCTAGTTCATGGTGTTGAACTCGATACGTAAAATAATCTGATAAAGGGTACCAGATCAGTCCTAGTGATTTATATCCTTGTTTCAAATGTAAGTCTGCTGCTTCGTTCAATTCAATATCTTCCCCAGGATGTCCTTCTAGTAGTTGTGTGTCATTGGCTAACCACTTTCGCAGTTTAAATCCTCCTAATTAAATCCTCCTACCTCTTCCGGAGAGTAGGTCATTCACATATATCTCATTGTATACGGAATGTCCTGCATATGGGAATCGATGTCCTTCATCTTTCGCCAATTGATGGAGTGTGCAAATGGCTAGAAATGGTGCACACTTCAGTCCGAAAGTCACTGTATCCACAGAGTATTCTTCAATTGAGTTCGTTGACTCCTGCCTCCACAGTATTCGTTGGTAATTTGCATCAGAGGGATGGATCCTGATTTGGCGATACATTTTTTCGATGTCCGCAAGGAATGCGAATCTGAACAACCTCCACTTCATTAGTATCGACATCATATTAGTTTGGATTGTTGGGCCTCTTAGTAATATGTCGTTAAGTAATACTCCGGAACATGTTTTCCTTGATGCGTCAAAAACTACACGCAGTTTGGTCGAAGTACTTTCCTTTAACACAGCGTGATGTGGGATATAATGTGTTGTGCAAATTGATTTTCCATTTTCTATCTTTTATTTACTTCGGGTGTCCACTCGATGCATATGTCCAAGGGCTATGTATTCTTGCATACACCTTTTGTATTGTAATGCAAGCTCAGTATCTTTGCTAAATTTCCGTTCTAAATTTAACAAACTTGTGACGGCTGTTTGTTTTGATTCTCCCAATAGACCTTTACTAAATTCGTCCTTGAATGGTAATCTAACGGTATATCGTCCGTTTGTATTTCTGATTGTAGTAGCTGCCTAGAACCTTTCACATTTTTCATCTTCCTTTTTCAATACCTTCCGCGGATGAATTTCTTCTATCTCCCAAAATCGTTGTAATTGTTGTTGAAGTTCTTTGTTATGATCAATTTCGATACTAAAGTTGTGAACGTTATGAACATGATCTAGCTCAATTCCTCCGGAAATTATCCAACCAGGCTTAGTCTTCTGAAAAATTGGGCCCAAAGAGAGTTGGAGCACATCGCCAAGTATGACCTTTGCGTATACTTCAGCGCCTAATAGTATGTCGATTTTTCCAGGTTTGTCAAATTCTAGGTCTTCCAGAGGTAGATTACCCAATTGTTCTCGAATAGATGATTTGATGCTGCGTGATAGAATGAGTTTAGTGATTCTGTTTACCACTAAAGCTGTTAAAGGGACTATGCTATCAATTAACAAGTTGGCGGAAATCTTCCCGGTAATTTTAGTTGCAGCAGAACTTCCGAAACCAAAAACATTAATGTTTGTTGCTTCTTTCTTCAGCCCCAAGTGTTGGACTGCTGATTCAGAAACGAACGATGCTTGTGACCCTTGATCCAGTAACGCACGATACAAGCATATGGTTCCATTTGACATTTGGAGCTGAACTAAAGCAGTTGCTAGGAGTACATCACCTGATGCCATTGTAGTGAATGACTGTGCTACTGCTGAATTGTGAGATGTCGGTTGAAACGATGTCGCGTTGGTATTATTTGGAAAGGAGTTAACAGCATTGCCAATAGTCGGTGGATTTTCAAGATGTAATATTGTGTGATGACGACGCTGACATTTCACGCACGAGGATTTACTTGGACAATTCATAATCAAATTACCCTTTCGTAGGCAATTCAAACAAAGCCCCTTTCGCTTGACAAACTCAAGTTTCTGTGGATGATACTATGTGTTCAATTGCACATGCTACATTGTGACGCCGTCGGAACAGTTTGAACAGTATGACTTTGTCTGCTCATGCTCTGCAATTTGAAAGATCGACGTTTTACCCTGTCATCAGCAATCGCTTCTTATGCCCGGAAACGGTTATCTGAGAATTTATTTAATTCATCAAATGTTGGTATTTCCCGTTTAGTGGCCGTTTCTTTTTTTTTTTTTTTTTACCTCCTTCCTTCCACTCTCTCCATCACTCAATCAAAATGCACGGTCCGTGTGCATCAATTCTCCTCAATATATGTTAACTTCGTACTTCCCAGACAATAAAATATTGGTATAAGGGAAAGCACTTCATTATAAACTATCGTCTTCAGATTATATCGCCTGTTTCTTGTCGTCAAGACTTATGCCCAGAGAAAAGTTTAGAAAAAACTCTGGTTGGCGTCTTCATTATCCTTGTAAAAGGAATGATCGTAGATTTTCCTTAAATTTAACCAAATTCGCTGATTTTCTTATATCCTCAGGTAGGGTATTGTAATAAGCCAAAGACTGTTGCACTGGATCCATTTTCAAACGATCTGTCCTAGCTTTTTTGATGGCAAGGTTATTCGCCGATCTTGTGGCTGTCTGAGTTATTTCTCCAACATTTCTTATAACATATGGCCATTTGAGTTTTTTGTTAAGTATCTTAAATATTAGCTTTCCTTGTTCAAGACACATTATTTGTTGTATGCTTAGTAGTCCTGTTTCACGATACACATGTAAGCTTGGAGTCAAAGTTGGCATTTTGTATATAGTCTTGATAGCCTTAGTGACTAGTCTTCCTATCAAATCGATGTTTTGTTTCGATGTTTGCTTCCACAAAACTGCTCCATAAGAGATGTTCGACAAAATAAATGCATTGAATATGTCAAGTTTGATGTTGAGAGATAAAAAATCATATTTTTTTAGGATTCCTATCATAGGCGCTACTTTAAGTCTGATGTTATTGATATGTTGTAGCCAAGACATTTTCTCGTCTAAAGTTAATCCTAAGTATCTAATTGAGTTGGCCTTTTCCAATTGTATTCCATTGATTTGTAATGACGGATTAATTTGCTGCTTGTTTTTTTGTTGGAATACTAAATATTTAGTCTTTTGGATGTTTATTATTAATTTACTTTGTTCGAGCCAATTCCAATATTTTCCTAGGTCTTCATTTATATTTTGCTGGAGAGTTAATTCGTTTTTACCGGAATACAGCAGTAGTGTGTCATCAGCAAATAAAACTATTTTTCCCAACAGATGAATGTCCTGTACGCTGTTAATGTACAGTAAAAACAGTAATGGCCCAAGGATTGATCCTTGAGGAACGCCGATGTTTATAGTGCATTCCTGACTTTTATACATATTGTTAGTTGTAATAATACGCCTGTTGAAGAGATAATTTTTTATCAACAGCTTGAAGTTGTGATGGATTCCGTATATTTCGAGCCTCTGAAGCAGTATGTCGTGGTTAATGGTGTCAAAGGCCTTTTTCAGATCCACGAAGATTGCCGCTACATAGTCGCCCTTATCCAATTCATTGTTGATGAAATGTACTGCATCTAATGTTGCTGCTAGTGTACTACTGTTTTCTTGAAAGCCATATTGAATTGGCGTCAAAATGGAGTTAGTCTTAATAAATTGAAGCAATTGTTTTTGAATGGCTCTTTCAAATATTTTACTTAGTACACTTGTCACAGCTATTGGGCGATAATTTGATGGATCTGCTGGATCACCACCTTTGAAGATTGGAGTGATTTTCGCTAGTTTAAGACAATCAGGGAATGTACCAGCTGCTAGGTGCTTATTTATCATTGTAGTTAGAAGCTCCAAAATATGATTTTTTAGAAATTTAATATCCTCCGATGTTATACTATCCAGACCAGGAGAAACCTTTGATTTAAGGCTGTCGATTATTTCAGATATTTCAACAGGACCCGTGGGACGCAAGTGAATTGAAGTGCATATATTAGGCTCAATATGAATACTCGATCGTGATGAAAGTTGTAGTTGCTCGGTGACAAGTGTTCCAATGGTAGCGAAGAAGTTGTTTAACTGCTGTGCTACTTCTTCAGGGTCTGTAATGGATGTTCCATTTATCAACAGTTCTTCTATGCACGTTGAAGATTTGTTTTGTTGCTTAGACAAGAGCTCATTTACTAGTTGCCAATATCTGGAGGTATTTCCGGCTGAAGCTTCAAACTTATTTCTGTAGAAACGTTTTTTGGCCTCCATGATAGCTCGATTCGAATCCTTCTTCATAGATAAATAGATCTGCTTCTTGGACGTGGAGTTTGGATCTGCTTTGTATTTTTTGTAAGCAGTTCGTTTTCGATTTGCAGCATCAATTACATTCCTAGTGATCCAAGATTGTACTCGTACACGAACTTGTTTTGTTGTTGTTGCTTTAACCTTAGCTTCGGTTATCTTCTCAATCAGCTCATCAAAGTCCGAAGTTGGAGACCCTTGGAGACTAACTATGAAGTTCCTTAAGAAATCTTTATTATTGGTTCTGCTCATCGATATTTTTTTAGGCCGTATTTTAGCTTTCACGAGATTTTTGATGGATAAGTTAATTACTTTATGGTCTAAGCCGGGCCAGTCGTCATCATTGTAAGACATACGTTCACTCATGTTAGGATGTTTTATGATCACATGATCGAGTAGTGTTTCGGACGTCATAGTGATGCGTGTTGGCTTTGTCTTGTTAAATACGACTCCATTATTTGTCGCAATTATATCGAGATATTCGCTGCATATGGTAGAAGATGTTAATATATCAATATTTGTATCTGCTACAGTGATTAATTTATCGATAGTCGAATAGAATTCGTCGATATGATTGAGAAAGCGATGGTCTTCTTCATTTGGTGCTTTATAAAAGGTGCCGATGTTAATTTTTCCTGAACTAAGTGCAAGCTCAACTACTATAGTGTTATATTTATCAGACATGCTGACAAGCTTTGAGCGAATGTTTGACTTCACAAGTATTGCTGTGCCTCCTCCACGGCCCGATTGTCTTGTGCAGAAATAGCCTGTATATCCTCTCGGTGTAAAGAGTTCCTGTTCGTTGCTATATATCCATATTTCATTAAAAACTACAACATCGATGTTTTTGTTGGAACATAAATAAATATTGATATCGTCAATTTTATTTCGAATGCTTCTCACGTTTGCGTAGAAAATGTTTAAAAGACAATTTTTTTCGTTTGCTGTTGATCTAATATCCATAATTGATTCGTTTTTGGTTAACTTCAATCATTCTTTTAAATTCCGGGCACTCATAACTGTCTGCGCGATGTTGTGTATGCAGATGATTTTTAATTATGCAATTATTGCATTTTAAAGAAGATGCTGTACATGCGTGAGTAAGATGATTACCAGCACATTTAGCACACACTTCCTTTGCCTGGCATGTTTGGGATTTATGGCCGAATCCTTGACATTTAAAACATCGCATTACGTTGTGGTCTTCAACAACGTAATGGGAGCCGAAATGGATATTGATGTATTGGTTCACCATTCTTTCAAATAGCTTCCCACCAACCTCCACAAAAGCTATCCATTTATTTGTTTTTTTTGCCTGCCTCATATGTACCACCTCAAATTTATCATTAATGTCTATGTTATGGTTAAGACTAATTATTTCTTCTTTCAGCTCTTTCGTGCTGTATTTTTGTTGGAGTCCTCTTATCATCAGTCGAGGCAGTTTCTCCTTGGTACATTCGATTTTATATTGCGCTCCTAAGTTTTCTTCTAGGTTTTTTACTAGAACCTCAGTATTTTGCTGGTTATTGGATTTAATTAATATACCCCCACTTCTAAGTTGTTTTGTAAATTCAACAGGTGTTTTCAATTTTACTGGGTTGATTTTTTTTTAATGTCACTCAACGTACTAGCAGCATCTTGCTCATTTTTAGGCTTAATGATGATGCCTTTGTTAAATTTTTTCATTTTAATTGCACTAAATGGCTTTGCTCTGGTGACATCTGCATATGAGGGAATAGGGACAGGCTTGACACTTGTTTTCGTAATTTCCTCAATTTTACAACTAATTGTTTTTAAAAGCTCATGATTTTTTTCCACCTGCAGCGTAATTCTGTCCTCACGACTTTTGCGCAGCGCTGTTTCGCATTTCTTGCAGAACCACTTAACCTTACTGCCAAGCTCTTTTATCAGTTCAAACTCCGCTTTGGTAACGTTAATGCAGCCGATGTGGTAATTCTTGTCGCCACAAAAACCTTCGCAAATGAGTGCTGGATGTTCTTCTGCTATTTGTTTTTTACATTTCCCACACTTTTCCTCTTCAGTCATTATTTTATAATGAAAAAAAAAACTTTGTTTTTAGTAAATCAAGGATATAAAATCAATGTAGAGAAATTTAATTTAATTTCATATATTCGATGACGCAATCGCAGCATCGGTCTTAAGCTCTACACCACAAGGAAAGTGCAAAGCTCTTCGACCAGTTTACTAAGTTCAACAATCACACTCAAACAACGAGCTTAACACCCACTCCACTCTATGCTAGCTATCACAATCACACGCGTTTTACAAGCTCACTCTGAAAAGCGTAGCTTAGCATCCACTCAGCGCAAAACAGTCTACCAGTCACAGAGGGGAAGAAGCTTTACCCACTCCGTTCAATACAAGTTACTACAGGCACACAAGTTCCACAAAGCTCACTCCGAAAAAGTACTTAGGGTCCACTCAGATTGAACAGTCTAACAGTCACACAGAATTGCAAACAGTTAAATTCAAATCAAAATTTAAAGGAAAATTTTCACCGAATCCTATCCGTTTGACTTCGGGTGCACTGTATCGCTTCCAATTTCAACAACATTTGGATTAGTTTTCAATTTAAAATCAAAAACTCGCGCTAAATCACTGTATTATTCACTCCAAATATTATTTTCGATGGACAGACTTCACACACGTCTCAACGATTTTGTCGCTTTCAAAGCTTTCTTGCTCCCAGATACTGCGAGCCTCATTTGGTAATTTTTGTATCAACAAATATTATACGACTGTTGCCCATAAATCATCCACTTTCAAATTTTCGATTGCTTTGAGACTCTCGAACGATGTATCTATTAATTTACGAATAGCAAAGGACGACTCTGACGTGATTGAAGGTTGGGAGAAAAGACGTTTGAAATGGGAATGTGAAAGAGCTCGTTTGTTTGAGTATCGTTCTTCTAAAATTTTCCAAGCTGTTTCGTAATTATCCTCCGTAATGGTGCACGGTCTCAATAGAAGCTCGGCTTTGCCTGCCAAACTAGCCTTTAAATAATGAAGCTTCTGAACACATGACAAAGAAGCTTTGTTGTGTATCCATGAACTAAATAAGTCCCTAAACGACGCCCACTCTTCATACCGCCCACTATAGATATTCTAGGCAATTTTACATCATTTAAACCTTCCAACCCTTCCGACTGCGATTGTTCCTTTACAATGGTTTCATTAGATCGTTTGTCCAATTCAAATAATAGTTCTTCGATATCAGATTTTAAGTCAAAGTACCGTTCCTCATTGTCAGTATACATACTTGACTTAAAGTAATCAATGTCTTTTTCAGTAGCCTCACCCTTTAACATGGCCACTATCTGATCGTGATGACTCACGAATTTGGCATAATTAGTCGTAAGAGCATCGAGTCTGCTCTACAGACACGAAACAGTTTTCGGAGCCCTGGAATCACAGCGGACTTCATTAAATTTTCAAGTGCAACCCTTTGTGCTGCACATGACGCATTCATCGTTGTCGACATTATGCGTATTGATACTGAAAGTAACGTGGGTTGTAATGTACAATGAAAGATAATTGGTTGTTATAAAACTTTACCGTAAATCACCTTGACCTTTAACGACCCTTTTAGTTTATTTAAATTTGGCAAATATCACGAGAGAGATTCCACGAGAAGATTATGCAACCTACCAATAAATCACAAAGAAATCTCTCTGTTTTGTCCTCTAGCCTTTCATGTAATGATGAAATGTATTTCAATTAATATATTTTGTTATTTAATCTATTCAATTGGAAGTATGCTACTCAGATCGATCGGTCCACTATTAGTGTTCGCAATAACACCGTCACTTTGTATAGTAATCACAAATTCTGACCAAGTTAGTATTAGCAGTCAATTAGAATTTCAACGTCAGCACCTTGCCATATGCATGCTATTCTTATGCTGCACGCATTCTATACAAACTATGTAACAACAACGATATTTGCCTAAATTTCGATTATATTCGATTAAAATTTCCTTTATCATTACCACTTAACTCATACGCACAATTCTGAACCCACTGCAACTTCGCTCATAGTCCGCAATGCAAGTATGTTTGAATGTAATGTTTGAACAATTTTGTTCTTTTTGAAAAAACTATAATATACATATCAATTTCGAATGTGTTTTTCTTTAAAGTGCTGAAATTTTTATTAACGTGCTGAAACTAGACTTTATTTGCCAGCTCCAGTGCTAATTTAGATACAAGCGTCTGACTTTCGCTTCAATATAGTTTTCATAAATGCAAATATTGTGAAGCAAAAAAACCATAGGTTACAATCACAAATGATTGTTGAGAATTCAATACTATGCGATGTATACGAATATTACATCTAACTGTTCTTACTTTGTTAAACAATTTTAATCATTACGTGCCAGATACGTTACGCGGTCTCCATGAACCCACTTTTTATAAGATATGAGCATATTTACCACCAACAATCGCAATCACCAATATTGATCGTAAACTGAAAATCATAATATTTGAATCGATAAATGATTTCCTTTCAGTAATACCGAAATAATGTTCGAATTCAACTTGCCACTCTGTATGCTTAACTTAATGTTCAGCATCCATTTCACAATGTTCCAGTATTAACGGATTTAAACTCAAGGCCTTTATATTTCTGTAGAAATTCCTTTAAAAATTAGATTTCCGAACAAGCACAATCATGTGTCCATTCGACACTTCAACCTTGCTATTCTCAACGGTTTTACTTAATTTTGTATATGCCAAGATCATCTACTAAGATACAGAATAGGCCAAAATCAACTACCTTTTAGATCCGGTTCGAAGAACCAAATCTCTAGCGCACCTGAACCGCTAGAAACACTAATGTTCCAAGAACAGTAGAAGAATCGTGCAGGTTTTGAGTGCATATTCCACCACATGAGCTGCTTATTACGGCCAAACTGTTTCAAATGCCACGTTTGACTTTGGTGTCAAGAATGCATTATAACTCCTATGGTAGAAGGTTTCATATATTACCACTGGCATGAATTTCAACGTTTATGAGAGCAAAACACGGGCTAAATATATTCGTTATCAGTTGCTTATTTCACAAAATTTTGAAAGCAGCATCTCATATAACATCAATGAAGAAAATGTTCAGTGCCTGCAGCACTGTAACTGAAGTTGGTGTTTGGGGCTGCGATCCGAAAAATTTGCAGAGCTTTGGGAATTCAAACATCGGTTATTTATTTTCATTGTAAATGTTTCCGGTATGAATACTAACTGTGAGCATTTATTGACACAAAAGTAGTACAACCGACTCGTGCTGGCAACCTTTCGCCAGTATCAAAGCCAAAAATATATCACATCTGCTTCACGTTGTTTTATTACATTCGAAGTTATAGGAGTATCAAAAAATTTAGGGTTACCTGCAGCGAGTTTTTTCAAATAATCGAAAACTTAACATTTGCTGTTTATTGTCACTACAATATCATTACCAATTGAAAATTCTACGATAAAACCGTTTAATAAAAATATTGCAAACAAACACAAAACCAACAATAGCTGGCAATCCTATCGTGGCTTTTCAACCAAATTTGGCCTGAATAATGTCTATAATAAGTTCCATTAATTGTACGAAATTCGTATTGATTTCATGACTGCACAGGAAGTTATAAGGCAAAAAGTTTTATTTTCCTAAGAAAATTTTCAAAACCAAAGGACACAAAAATTACCATTGCTGGCAGCACCAATCGAATTTTTTAACCAACTTTTCATCAAACAGAGTTTAGAGTAAGATCCAGCTAGTGAGTCAATTTCATGAAAATCTGGTAACTTATTCACATTTCATAGGGCAAAATGCAGTGTTTTTTTCTTTGCAATTTTTCAAGATGGCACCAATGGCACAGAGTTGCTCACAATTCAAAATCGCTTCTACCAAACTTGGTCCTATTTAAGTCCAATACATTCTGTAAATTTCAGTTGTACCTGATAATTGGTTCGTGAGTTCCCGTGAACAGAAGTTTTTAATGCTAAAAATATAGGTTAACTGGGAGAGGGTTACAGTTCTTGTCCGACATGAGTTTTCCAAAGTTTAACTTTGAACGTGTAGATAAAGCATAAGATTTGTATAAAGATTGGTTTTATTGTAAGAAACGGACATTTTTTAGGATATTCCATGGTTTGAATGTTTTCACTTCCAAATTTTTATTTTTTCAAATTTAAGTCACAAAACTTATCATAGCTGGCAGCTCCAAACGATTTTTTCAACCAAATTTCTACCAATCGTGTTTTAAAATAAGGTGCACTTACTGTGTGCATTTCGTTAAAATCGAACGATTCAATCAGAATTTATAGGGCTAAAAGTAGTTATCTTTTTCAGTGATTTTTCAAGATGACACCACTGGCACAGAATCGCCCGCATTTGAAAATCACTTCTATAAGACCTGGTCCTACTAAAGATCAATACATTCAAAAAATTTCAATTAATTCTGCTTATTGGATCGTGAGTTTCCGTGAACAGAAGTTTTTGATGCTAAAAATATTGGTTAAGTGGGCAAGGGTTACCGGGCGTGCCCGTTATACCATATCAAATTTTATTTTTTTGTTTATGTAAACAAAGCACAAGATTTACATATAAGTGGCTATTTTTTGAAGAAACGGCATTTTTTCAAGAGAGACGATGATTTGGAGGTTTTCACTTTCAGTGCCTGCCCTAGCTACAGAGTTGCCAGCACGCTCATTAAAAGCTACACAAATGTACAACTTAATAATACCAATACGTCCTGAAAATTCAGTAATGATTGAATAGCTCTGTCAAAAGTTATCGCTATTTAAAAATTTTCAAATTTTCCCGCTCTCATTTTAGGCACCCAGCGCACACATGGGGTTAAAAAATTCCAAAACATTATCCGATTCACATGTAAAACACGTTCGAAATTTATTTCGTCAACATTATTTTTGCGAAAATTATTTGTGTACGGAATAATAGGTGTATTAAAAATATCACTAAAATGGCCGCCGGCGCCAAAGGGTTAATGATAATTGACATTTAGTGAGACCTGGACCTATTCTGCATAGACACCAATGTATCCAATCGGATGGCATGTTCCCGAGATTATCTCATTGAAATTTTTTGAAGATATATATATATATATATATATATATATATATATATATATATATATATATATATATATATATATATATATATATATATATATATATATATATATATATATATATATATATATATATATATATATATATATATATATATATATATATATATATATATATATAGGTATATATATACAGCCTTGCCCAAAAGTATTAGGCACCCCTTCAAAACACATGTAATTTGAAACGTGTGTTCAAATTGATAATTTCTTTTAATATTTACGATACTGGTTTGTTCAAACAATAATAACAGCGATAAACGATCTTCTTTGAAGAGACATAAAACATCTGGCGTGCAAATTCCAGGAAATTGGGTACTTGAGAAATTGTTGATAATATTTTGTCAGTCTTCATTTGTTACTTATAGGGTAAGGCTGCTTGTTTTTGTGATTAATTTGCAAACTAGACACTCTGTGCAATACAATATGCCTAAAACGAGTGAACTTGGTATTGAAAAACGCTGTAGAATTCAGTTTCTACATGAACAAGGTAAATCTCAAGTTGAGATTGCCAAGCTAGTGAAATGTTCTCGGTGCGCAGTGCAATCTGCAATCATGCGGTTTGCGGAGACCAGTTCTCACGAAAATAAGCCAAGAACAGGCAGAAAACGCGTAACTTCAAAACGTCAGGACAGAAAACTTGTCCGCGACTCTTTGAAGGAGCGTAAAAAAACATCTTCTGCGCTTGCTGCTAGCCTGTCGGAAAACTTGGGGAAAGTAACAAGTGCTCGATCGGTAAGAAGGCGTCTCACAGAAGCAGGCTTGAAAGGTTGTAAAGCTAGAAAGAAGCCGTGGCTTTCAGCAGCCAACAAAAAAAATCCTGTTAGAAAATACAAAAAACCTGTTTCAATTTTTTTGAAAAATTTTCTGAAATCAAGGCCTCCGTAAAAAATTACGGTTATTGTTGTTTGAAAAAGGTTATAATTAAGCTTACCTGGAAACTAGATTCATCGGACCACAGAACATTTGCCCAATCCTCTTCTGTGAAATGCTGGTACCGAAGAGCCCATTCCAAGCGATTTTTTTTGTTGGCTGCTGAAAGCCACGGCTTCTTTCTAGCCTTACAACCTTTCAAGCCTGCTTCTGTGAGACGCCTTCTTACCGATCGAGCACTTATTACTTTCCCCAAGTTTTCCGACAGGCTAGCAGCAAGCGCAGAAGATGTTTTTTTACGCTCCTTCAAAGAGTCGCGGACAAGTTTTCTGTCCTGACGTTTTGAAGTTACGCGTTTTCTGCCTGTTCTTGGCTTATTTTCGTGAGAACTGGTCTCCGCAAACCGCATGATTGCAGATTGCACTGCGCACCGAGAACATTTCACTAGCTTGGCAATCTCAACTTGAGATTTACCTTGTTCATGTAGAAACTGAATTCTACAGCGTTTTTCAATACCAAGTTCACTCGTTTTAGGCATATTGTATTGCACAAAGTGTCTAGTTTGCAAATTAATCACAAAAACCAGCAGCCTTACCCTATAAGTAACAAATGAAGACTGACAAAATATTATCAACAATTTCTCAAGTACCCCATTTCCTGGAATTTGCACGCCAGATGTTTTATGGCTCTTCAAAGAAGATCGTTTATCGCTGTTATTATTGTTTGAACAAACCAGTATCGTAAATATAAAAAGAAATTATCAATTTGAACACACGTTTCAAATTACATGTGTTTTGAAGGGGTGCCTAATACTTTTGGGCAAGGCTGTATATATGGAAACATGAATTTTTGGCCGAATCGATTTTAATACTAATGTTCTTCGAACATTAGTAACAAGATACCGCTGCACCACCAGTAACTTTCCGAACTCGCACGGGTCACTGCATTATGCTGATTTCCTCGATGTGCGGAACGACTTTTGGGTTCGGTAGCGCCTTGAGTGACCCCTAGCGCCTTATTTTTGCATTTCTCCTAGAAAGTGGCAATGGGTAGTCGGTCACTGTCAAGTTCTTATTGTAAACAATCTCTGTCTTCAGCACTCGAAAGTTCTGTCCACGAGAACTGACGACTGGATTATTCGATCATCATGAAGTTAACAGGACATGTTGGCATTAACTAAACAAGGTCTGAAAAAAATGATTTTGAAATGCGGGCTGCCCTGTGGCAGTGGTACCATCTTGAATAATCACAGAGAAAATAAAACAGCTTTTTCGCTTATAGCTTCCGAATCAGTCATCATATTCAAACAAAATTCACACAATATTTGAATCTTACTTTAGATAATATTTGATTAAAATTTGGCTGAAAAATTAGTATAGAGTAGCCAGCTATTGTGATTTTTGTCTCCTAAATCTTGCAAATTTGCTCAGGAATATAAAGCTTTTGTCAATATAACTTCCGGTCCAGTCCTGAAATCAAAATTAAATTCATGCAGTGAATAGTTTTTAATGTGATGCAAATGTCGTAGGAATTTCGTTCAAAAATCATGAAAGGGCTGCCAACTATGACCATTTGTGTAATTTCTGTTTTTTTTTTACTGAGCGATTATGTTATTAGATTTGCAACTGGGAATGATCCTGCAATGAAAGTTACCAATAAATTTTAACACTATACAAATTTGAAAAGTTTTGAGGGTGGTCATTCAAACATTTTTTTCACCCGTATGATTTCCAGCGCAGTGATTCAATCGAAACGAAATTGACTGGTTGGGTTTGACTTAACGTGAAGCAGATTTGGCATATATTTTGCTTTGCTGATGACACAGGGTAACCAGCGTTTGCCATTTTCGTAAATATTGTACCAACAGATACTTCAAATAAGATACTCATATACAAAGCATTTGTTTTAAAAATAAGAAATCAATTTATAAGTTTTCCGAGTTTTGAGCATTTTTCAGATGGCAGCCTCAAACAACGTTTAACCGCTTAAACTATCAATGAAATCCTCCGATGAGAACAAAATCCAAAGGGTAAGTAAATTTAAGTACGAGCTTGATAAAGTAAACTTATCGCTGCTACGTTGGGAAAGTGTTGCCAGCACTGAACATTTTCATGGTTTGTGTTATAGCTGAGTTTTGTTGCCTTGGATGAGGAATGGTTGGTATGATTCTACAAAAAAGATTATTACGTCTTTACACATTGTCACTCAAAGACAATTTCTTCGACAGTTAGTTTTCTCGCGGCTCTGATACGCTGGACATTTTTCTTAGGTATAAACGATATGGCAAGCTCTTTTGAATAAAAACTGCACTGTGTCTCCAAGAACACTCGATTTGCCGAATCACAGATTGTTCGGTATTAGTTTAACTAAAAATTCAACTTTTATGATCAACTCACACTACTTTATTTAGATCTATTCAATTTAACTAATTCAAACTAATTCAAATTCAAACTCAAAAACCATTCAAATTCGAAATCAAATTCAATTCTATGATTAAAACTGTTCAACCAATTCAAAATGCAACTCGAAATCAACTTTACCATGACAATGGACTTGAAAAATTGCTTCATGAGAATTCCGGTAAATTTAACATTTTAACTTTTCCAATAACGCTACCTCTATATTGTTGGAAAATTGTTTTCCAGTATTCTACGTTTTAAGACACATCCTTAACGTTATAAATCAGCTGTTTTTATGTCTGGTCGCGCGACGTCAAAACTGACAATCGATCCGTCGACTGTCATGCAGGTAAGTGAACTGAATATTGTTTATGCCTGTTATTAAATTCCTTTCGTTTCAGATTCATATTAGACACAGATATTATCGCTGGACGATATTGAGCTGTTTGATCAGACGATATTGCTTTCGCTTAAGTTTCACTTTACAAGTCACTTGTATTTTCTGAAGTGCGAAGAATTCAGTTCAAAAATAACCAGCTGGAATCATCATCGGGGCACTACAGCCCGAATCGAGCCTTAGCCTTTTTAATACGTCGCCTCCATTCGTCTTGGCTCAGTGACCGCGTTCTCCAGTTTGGTGCTCCCAGCGCTTGCGTGGCTTCCCGACTGGCCTTGCTCCGCTCGCTCGCCCCTTGAGAGACCGTTTGGGGATTCGATTGTCGCTCATTCGCTCGACGTGGCCAGCCTATTGTAATTTTTTTAGTCGTATGACGGTAGAGACTTCCGGCTCGTCATATATGGTGTACAGCCCGTTGTTGTATAGGATTCGCCATCCACCTTCTTCCCGTATTGGACCGAGGATCCTTCGCAATACCCTTCTCTCGAACGTATTCAAGGCTTTTTCAGACGCCTGGGTAATTGTCCAGGTTTCGCTTCCGTAGCATAGCACAGGTCTAATAATTGTTTTATAAATGCAAAGCTTTGTATTCCTGTGTACGCATCGAGATTTGAAAGTGGGAAGCACCGAAAATAATGACGTATTGGCTAATTGAACCCGTCGTTGGATTTCGTGAAGCTCATTCCCATCCTTCGAGAGGTTCGTCTCTAGGTACACGAAGTTGTCAACATTTTCAAGGTTATGATCCCCTATCGTTATGTTTTGTCTTATTGGCGTCCTTTTCCTTGATTGAGTCATAGCTTTTGTTTTTTGTTCCTTAATTTGCAGACCAACTTCCTTGACGGTTTCGTCTAGAGCTACAAATACTTTCTTGGCGTCATTGAACGAACGTGACATAATGTTGATGTCATCAGCGTAAGCTACTAGCTGTATCGACTTAAATAATAAAGTTCCCCTTTGGCACGCAACGGGGATTTTTCTGATGACATACTCAAGCGCTAAGTTAAAGAGTACCGGAGCTAATCCATCCCCTTGTTTTAGCCCAGTATTCGTTGAAAACGAGTTGGTCATAATATTCTGATTCAGCACTTGCGACGTGGAGTCGGTCATGGTCATTTTCACCAGGCGCACCAACTTTGCTGCGATTCCGAACTGCAGCATGATGTTATATAATGCAGTTCGGTTGATGCTGTCGTACGCTTGTTTGAAGTCGACGAATATTTGATGGACATCAATGTTGAATTCCCAGCATTTTTCCAAAATTTGTTTGACCGTAAATATTTGGTCAGTTGTCGATCTTCCACGTCTGAAACCACCTTGATATTCACCGAGAATTTTCTCAGCGTGATGGGAAATCCTTACCTCTAAAATTTTAGTCAAGAGCTTGTACGACGTACAGAGTAGTGATATGCCCCTGTAGTGATATGCCCCTTGTGAATGGGACATATAACCCTTTTTCGCCACTCATCCGGCATCGTTTTTTGTTGCCATATGTCTGTCACCAATCCATGGATAGCCCTTAAAACGGAAATCCCGCCTGTCTTCAGGAGCTCCGCGGGGATCCCATCGATACCCGGTGCTTTGTTGGGTTTCAACCGGTCCATGGCCTGTCGGACTTCATCTAGTGTAGGAGGGTGAGATGAGGCACTGTCAGGGTATGTACCAATTTGTGATGGCAATTCGTTGGGTGTGGGGACATTTTCGTTCAGTAATTGCTGGAAATAGGACGCCCATCTTTCCTTCACCTGTTCTGAGCCACTTATGATGCTTCCATCGGCAGCCCTATATAGGCTAGATCGTGGTTTAAAGCTTTGTTTTAAGTGCCTCACTACTTTGTACGCTTGTCGAGTGTTGTTAGCCATGAAGTTGTCATTCATGTTATTCAGCATGCTGTCAAAATGCTTTCGTTTCTTACGTTTAATTATTCTATTAGCTACTCTCCGAAGATCGTCATATTTTTCTTTCTTGGCTCTAGTCGGTCGTTCAATGTGGTTTTTGTAGGCCGCATTCTTTTCGTCCAACGCGACTTGACTTTCCTCGTCGAACCATTCATTTCTGCGTTGCCCGGCTGTGTATCCCACTACTTTTTCGGCTGCTGCATTCACTGCGCTTTTGATGGTAGTCCAAACTTTGTTGATAGATATGGTGTTAGGCGTGGAAGCTAATTCCGTTTCCATACTTGGCTTCCATCGTCTTATTTCGAAGCTTGCCGACATCGAACTTGCGTCTTAATGTCAGTCACTTGCGGTGATGGCACACGATTGGCGTCTCTGTATAAATGCTGACTATGTCAGTCACTTGTGGTGATGGCACACGATCGAGCTTCTTCCTACATACAAACCAACAACTCTCGTCCTCTAGCTGATTCAAATCCCGTTGCTGCCATCCGACCGTTGCAAAACTTGCATTTTCATTCGAATAGGGCATTGACCGACTGCTATCAGCTTGCATGCAGCAGCTGACCGGTCGCCATCATTGACCTACAGCGCTTTCGCTTTTGATGCAGTCATACAATGATCAAGAGCTGAGCATTAACGACATGATTAATGTAAATGTTCACCTCTGGCCACTGAACGCTGCACCAAAGCTCATGCCCTGCATTTATAGGATGTGCAGCAGTCGTGGGAACGACTCTCCCCTCAAAAGAGTCTCAAAGAAACCCGGACAACAACAAGGACTAAAGGAATCAGCACAAAACGATCAGGAGCGAATGGTTTTACTATGATAAACTCCTAGAATTTTCCTTTTTCATCAATTAGTTCACAGGTCACATTAACCAGCTTAAGGCATATTCACACCAATACGGTATGCGGTACGGTAATGGTACGGTTATTAATGCCGCGAAAATTTTGCAATTACTTTGCACACCAGCACGGTTCATTTGAAGTTAATTTGCGGACCAAATAAAAAGTACAACAATTTGTAAAAACTGTGAAACAATGTGCGCTTGTTTGAATGTTCGTAAAAGAGCTCTTTTATTACTTGCCGTGTGTGAAGAGGATTCTAGAAAGGTGTAAATAAAGGCAATTACTGAAATAGATATAATGTAGTGAATTAAATTTACAGACGAAATGTATGGGTTCATAATATTAATTTAAAGCATGATGATACGGGAGAACTTTCAGCTCTCTATGAAGATCTATGAAAGGATGAACAAAATTTTTGCAAATATTTTCGTATGACGAAAAATTCCTATGACGAACTGTTGCAGATAATAAAAGAAGATATAAGAAAACAAAACACCAATTAAAGGCTTTCTATTTCTCCTGAAAAACGTTTGGAAATCACATTAAGGTAAGTAATTCAAACATTGCTTACCATAATTTTTTATTGTGGTTACTATTTATTGAAGCAAAATACATTTTTCTCAATTAAAGATTATAATATTTATTGAAATTGAATTCTAGTCAGCACTTGATATTATTTGCATAAATGATTCTTCTTCTTCATAAAGATCATGTACAGTGGTCATATTACCAAAAGTGAGAGCTATGGAACTGCTAAACGGCGTCACTGAATAGGAAGTCAAATTTGTTTCATCTTCTTTTTGTTGCTTTACTTCTTCTTTGAACATGAATTGCGCAATCTTCAATTAAAATGAGACCGTCTTTTAAGTGAAAATATCTTGATGGTCTTCGCATACCCAAGGAACATATTTTCAATCGCATAATATTTTTCTTCCTGATTTTCACAAGATGTATTTGAACTTTCTTAGCATGAAATTACTTTATCCACTGCAAGTGAAGAATTGTTTTGAATATGGCACGTCTCACAAGCTGGCTATTTTTTTCTCGGGTGGAAAAACTCATCAGCACTTTTCTTCTTGGAAGAATCTTCCGATATTGTAGCACTATTGGATCCGTCATGTATCCGTCTGTATATTTGATTCGATGCTCACGTTTGAAGAAGTGGTGGCAAATTTCAAATGTGGCCGTAGGAATTCCATTTGCGTTGACCATGCCCAAGTCTAATATTTGTTTGCCGGTTGTCCAGTAGTTGTTTTTTGGCTTCTTAGAAATTTTATGTATGAGTCCCTTAAATTTCTCTACTTTGCTTTTAGAAAATCACCTATAAAAATTGAAATGTTATGCAAATGTTTTAGTGTTAAAACTATTACTTAACATTTTTTTCAGGTATTTAGCCACTGAGGACTCATATGTGACAATCATTCATAGTAAAAGAGTGGGGTTTTCAACCGTCAGAAACATTGTGAAGAAGACTTGTGATGTAATGTGGGCAAAATTGCAGCTAATTTATATGTCTGAACGTAATAGACAGATATGGGAAAATTCTGCGAAATAATTTGAGTAGTAATGGAGATTCCCCAATTGTAATGAATGTATTGATGGAAAGCATGTGACCATAAAATGTCCTGCAAGAAGCGATTCACAATACTTTCCTTACTTAAAAATATGTTCTATGGTGCTTCTTGCTATTGTTGGACCTGACTACTCATTTCTTTGTATTGATGTGGGTAGTTATAGGAAAAATAGCGATGCAGGCATACTAAACGAATCAAATATAGGCATAAAACTTGAAAAAATTCCTTCGAATTTGATTTTGAAATACGAGCAATGATGTGGCAGTGGTGTCGTTTTGAAAAATCGCCGAGAAAAAACTGGTTTTCGACCTATAGCTTCCGATTTAGCCACCAGATTTTAACAAAATTCACGCATCAGCTGAACCTTTTTAATTGACATGTCTTTACCGAGCGATGTTGTCATAAAATTTCCAAATGGGAATGATATTACAATGAAATTTAACAGCAAATATATTGGTTTCGAAAATTTGAGGATGGCTACCATAAAGTTCTATTCGCTCCTAAAGCTTCAAGCGCAGCCATCCAATCGAAATGAAGTTTACAGGGTAGATTTAACTAAACGTGAAGCAGCAATATTGCTAACGCATGATTGTCAGCACCAGAGAATTTCGTTAATATTGCACCAACACATGCTTCCATTTTGTATTCATAAGCAAAGCATTTACAATATAATAAGCAACCGATTTAAAAATTTTCCGAGTTTTCAAAATATTTCGGATGGCAGCACCAGACCTAGTATAATCACTGAAATTTTTGATGATATGAAATGAAATTCAAAAGATAGGTTGATTAAGCACGAGCATGTTATGGTAGACTTATTGGTGCTGATATGATACTACAAAGAAGGGTTTTACGTCTTCACTCATTTTCAACTTCCTTAAAGATAATTTCTTCGAAAATTAGTTTTCTAGCGGTTCTGATGCGCTAGACTTTTTTATAAACACCTCTGTCATATTTTCCTTATCCATGTTGTACAATACAATGCGGTACAAGAGAAGATTATGACTGATGCGTTACAAAATTAAATCGCATACCGCATGGCATGTATCGCATTGGTGCAAACCAATAATCTAAATAACATGTGATGCGTTTTACCCCTCCAAACATCGTACCATCACCGTACCGCATTCCACATTGGTGTGAATGAGCCTTCAATCGCTTCACAACCAGCATTTTGAAACGCCTGAAGGAAGCTATAAGATAATAATCTAATAAACTTTTCATATTCTACCGACGAGTACGAGTGTTTTGAGTCCATTCAAATAAATTTGTTGTCCGAATGGGAAAATTTACTTCAAGAATCACAATCGGCTGAAGAACCGAAAGAAAATACAACGAAGAGAGAAATGAAACACGAAGATGAGTTGAAGTTTGCCGAGAATCAGCTTACCCAAGTTTACGGGATGCTATGAAGAGTGGACACCACTTCATATAATTTATCCAAGAGCCAAGGGATCCGGTGGCGAGTGAGCCAAGACCGAGTGAGCTGGTTCCGTAAGCATATACGTAAATGAGGGCTGGCGCAATGATTGATGATACAGTATAACCTGGAGCAACAGTTGATGAGAGAAGTGAAGTGTGAATGTTACTCAAGTGAAGTGTCAATGTTACCTCTTGTCATTGTTGTTACTAATGTTCGAAGAAGAACATTAGTATTAAAATCACTTTGGCCAAAAATTCATATTTCTATATATATATATATATATATATATATATATATATATATATATATAAATATATATATATATATATATATATATATATATATATATATATATATATATATATATATATATATATATATATATATATATATATATATATATATATATATATATATATATATATATATCATCAAAAAATTTCAGTGAAAAAATCTCGGAAACGCGGCATCCGATTGAACTGAAATTTTTAGGACACATTGGTGTGTATGCAGAATAGTGCCAGGTCTCAGAAAAAGTTAAAAATCTTTAACCCTTTGGCGCCAGCGGCCATTTTAGTGATATTTTTAATATACCTATTATTCCGTACACAAATAAGTTTTGCAAAAATAAAGTTAACAAAATAAATCTCGAACGTGTTTTACATGTGAATCGGATAATGTTTTGGAATTTTTTAAACCCATGTGTGCGCTGGGTGCCTAAAAAGAGAACGGGAAAAATTGAAAAATTTTAAATTGCGATAACTTTTGACAGAGCTATTTAATCATTACCAAATTTTCAGGACATATTGGTACTATTTACTTGTAAATTCGTGTAGCTTTAAATGAGCGTGCTGACAACCCTGAAGCTAGGGCAAGCACTGAAAATGAAAACCTCCAAATTATCGTCTCTCTTGAGAAAATGCCGTTTCTTCAAAAAAAAGCCACTCATATGTAAATTTCGTGCTTTTTTTACATAGATCAAAAAAAAAATTTGATATGGTATAACGGGCACACCTGGTAACCCTTGTCCAATTAACCTATATTTTTAGCATCAAAAACTTCTGTTCACGGAAACTCACGATCCGATGAGCAGAATTAATTGAAATTTGCAGACTGTATTGGTCTTAAATAGGACCAGATCTGATAGAAGTGATTTTGAAATGCGGGCGATTCTGTGCGAGTGGTGCCATCTTGAAAAATCACTAAAAAAGATAACTGCTTTTAGCCCTATATAACTGCTTTTAGCCCTATAAATTCTGATTGAATCGTTCGATTTTGACGAAATTCACACAGTAACCACGTTTGGTAGAAATTTGGTTGAAAAATTCGGTTGGAGCTGCCAGTTATGATAATTTTGGTGTCTTGAATTAGAAAAATAAAAATTTGGAAGTGAAAACATTCAAATCATCGAATATCCTAAAAATATCCGTTTCTTACAATAAAACCAATCTGTCTACAAATCTTATGCTTTATCTACACGTTCAAAGTAAAACTTTGGAAATTTCATGTCGGACAAGAACGGTAACCCTATTCCAGTTAACCTATATTTTTAGCATCAAAAACTTCTGTTCACGGGAATTCACGAACCAATAATCAGATACCATTGAAATTTACAGAATGCATTGGACTTAAGTAGAACCAGGTCTAATAGAAGCGATCTATAATTGTGGGCAACTCTGTGCCAGTGGTACCATCTTGAAAAATTACAAAGAAAAAAAAACTGCTTTTTGCCCTATGAAATGTGAATTAGTTACCAGATTTTCATGAAATTGACACAGTAGCTGCACCTTACTCTAAACTCTGTTTGCTAGAAATTTGGTTGAAAAATTCGATTGGTGCTGCCAGCTATGGTAATTTTTGTGTCTTTGGTTTTGAAAATTCACTCAGGAAAATAAAAATGTTTGCCCTATAACTTCCAGTGCAGTCATGAAATCAATGCGAATTTCATTCAATTAATGGAACCTATTATAAACATTATTCAGGCCAAATTTGGTTGAAAAGCCACGATAGGGTTGCCAGCTATCGTTGGTTTTGTGTTTAATTACTTATCTTGCTTATCTTTATTAAGCGGTTTTATCGTAGAATTTTCAATTGGTAATGATATTGTAGTGACAATAAACAGCAAATATTAAGCTTTCGATTGTTTGAAAAAACTCGCTGCAGGTAACCCTAAATTTCTTTATACTCCTATAACTTCGAATGTAATATAACAACGTGCAAGAGCGGAAGAGGCATGCCATCAAGCCAGACCGGTCGTCCTGCTGGTAACGCTGGACGTACAAAATGCATTTAACTCGGCGAGGTGGACGGACATCCTGCGGGCCCTTGAGCAGACGCTCCGTTTCCCTGACTACTTGCTAGCCATGATGCGGGACTACCTCAGGGATCGCTGGTTGCTCTACGACACCGACGAAGGAGTCAAAAGAAGGCCTGTCACTTCAGGTGCGGCACAGGGGTCGATCTTAGGACCTGACCTCTGGAACATCATGTACGATGATCTGCTGCGCCTGGAAATGCCTGCGGATGTGTTTCTGGTAGGTTACGCTGATGACGTCGCAGCGGTAATCACTTCCAGATCTGCCGAATTCGCTCAATTCAGACTTAACCAAGTCATGAGGAGGGTGGATCGGTGGATGACCGAACACGGCCTCCAGCTGGCAATCTCTAAAACAGAGATTGTTATGCTGACAAAGCGGAGGATACCAACTGTCATACCCATGACAGTTGGCTCCGTCGAGGTCCAGACCAGCAAGTCGGTCAGGTATCTGGGAGTGACCCTGGACACCAAGCTTACGTATTGGGATCATATCCGCAGGGCATGTGACAGGGCTCTAGTAGTCGTCACTTCGCTGAGTAGGCTAATGGCCAACGGTGGTGGACCCAGTGAGACGCGACGGAGGCTAATGATGGTAACGACCGATTCCATCTTGCTATATGGAGCCGAAATCTGGGGAGATGCGCTCCGAACTGAAAAGTTCCGGAAGCGCATTGCCAGTGTCCAGCGCAGGGGCGCCCTGCGTATCGCCTGTAGCTACCGCACAGTCTCAGAAGAGGCTGTGATGGTGGTATCGGGAGTAATCCCGATCGATCTACTAGCGCGAGAACGCAAACAAGGGTACCTCTATCGCTCAGAGCTGGGCAGAACTGAGGCTCTGACGCACGCGCGTACGCTAACTCTCCAACTCTGGCAACAACGTTGGAGTTTAAGTGCTAAAGGACGCTGGACGGCTAAGCTAATTGGTCTCATTGAGCCTTGGCTTAACCGGAGCCACGGAGAGGTAAACTTTTACCTTTGTCAATTCTTGACAGGGCACGGTTACTTCAGGAAATACCTGAACAGAATGGGTAAGGTGGTCACACCGTACTGCCGGTACTGTGTGACTGAGCTCGATAATGCTCAGCACACATTCTTTATGTGCAGTCGCTTCGTAAGTTTGAGGCGCACCATTGAGTCCACGATTGGCCTGGCAACGCTTGAGACGATCGTGGAAGCAATGCTGCGAAACGAGGAGAACTGGCGCGCAGTCTCAACATATGTTGAGAAAGTGCTGCGCATAAAGCGGGAGGAGGGTTGCCTTACCGACCCATGAACTGTGGTAGTTTCTGAAGTCCGTGGTTACCGATGGGTGAGTCAGCACGACCGGGTCGAAGCAGTGCTTAGGCGGGTCCCGACTCGGAACTTCGTGGGCTTGTAGATGGTCCTTTTTTTTAGTGAGTCAAACCTCACATACCCCGAGGTGAAAGGTCACCCGGGGATCTGGTATGCAGATTTTTTTTTGCCATCTACACTAGGGAAAAAAAAAATAACAACGTGAAGCAGATATGATATATTCTTGGCTTTGATACTGGCGAAAGGTTGCCAGCACGAGTCAGTTGTGCTACTTTTGTATCAATAAATGCTTACGGTTAGTATTCATACCGGAAACATTTACAATGAAAATAAATAACCGATGTTTCAATTCCCAAAG
The DNA here is from genome assembly GCA_947369275.1 of Nemotelus nigrinus. Lineage (NCBI taxonomy): Eukaryota > Metazoa > Arthropoda > Insecta > Diptera > Stratiomyidae > Nemotelus > Nemotelus nigrinus. The sequence continues at coordinate 90,354,337 of OX376374.1, forward strand.
TTCTGCAAATTTTTCGGATTGCAGCCCCAAACACCAACTTCAGTTACAGTGCTGCAGGCACTGAGCATTTTCTTCATTGATGTTATATGAGATGCAGCTTTCAAAGTTTGGTGAAATAAGCAACTGATAACGAATATAATTAACAAGTGTTTTTCTTTCATAAACTTTGAAACCCATGCCAGTGGTAATATCTGAAACCTTCTACCATATGAGTTATAATGCATTCTTGAGACCAAAGTAAAACCTGGCATTTGAAACAGTTTGGCCGTAATAAGCAGCTCATGTGGTGGAATATGCACTCAAAACCTGCACGATTCTTCTACTGTTCTTCGAACATTAGTGTTTCTAGCGGTTCAGGTGCGCTAGAGTTGTTTTTATATCATTTTGATTCCCCTTCTTTTAGCACGTTTTATAAAAAAATATGAAAGATTTCTTCTACACTGTGATGTATTTTATGACTTTGCTCTTGAGCCTTTAACGAAATCGTAGCTTGTCTGACAAGTCATTGAAATTTAATGTTTACGTTTAAGTGATTTTAATGATGTTTATTAATGTTCGAAGAACATTAAATAAATATAAATATATAATAATAAATATTAAAATATTAAGATCTGGAAAATTTGAAAACTTTTGCGAATGGTAACCCTAAATTTCTTTGCATCCCTATAACTTCCAATGCAGTCATTGGGTCAATACTTTATTCGCACAGAAGGTTGACTTCAACGTAAGGCAGATGCGACATATTTTCTGCTACGGTGCTAGCAAAGGGTTGCCAGCACTAGGCCTTTTTGTTATTTTCGTCCCATTAAATGCTTGCATTAAGTATTTCAATCGCACACATTTGCAATGAAAATAAGTAAATAATGTTTAAATTTTCTTAGATCTGCACATTTTTCGTATGAAAACCCCAAACACCTTTCTACCGCAGTAACTTACGATGAAGTCACCGAAATTAAAATAAGCTTTAGATTTCTTACTAATGTTCGAAGAACAGTAGTATTAAACTCGTTTCGCCGAAAATTCATATTTCTTTATATATATATATATATATATATATATATATATATATATATATATATATATATATATATATATATATATATATATATATTTATATATATATATATATATACTATATATATATATATATATATATATATATATATATATATATCATCAAAATGATTAAGGGAGATAATCTCTGGATTGGCCAATTCGATTGAACTCAAACTTTCGGAGAACGTAGATGTATTTAGTAGATAGATCCACGACTTGCTAAAATTCAGATATCCTAAACCTTTTGGCGGCGGCGAGCGTTTTAGTGATTTTGACGTACTCCTATATTTCCAAGCAGTGTAAATTTTCGTTGAAAAAAAGTATTGAGAATGAAAACTTATTATGTTTTAAGCTTGCTTATCATAAAGAATTGAAATTTTTGAGCCGTATGTGGGTGCTAAGTGCCTAAAAGTAGGCAAGGATTTTTTAACAAATTTTGATTTGTCATTACTTGTGATCAAAACAACGGATCACCGTGAAAATTGCAAAACGTATTGACGCTAACCAGGACTCAACATATATGGGTTTGCAAGGTTGTACAGGAAACCCTGTAGCTACGGCAGGCTCCTAAAAAAAAATCCTTCAAATCATTGACTCTCCTCAAAACTTTTGATTTTTGGCAAAAGTTTCGAATCATTGATAAATTTTGACTTTTGTCCATCATGTCAAATTAAAATTTTGAAAATTCCGATTTGCACAAGAACGGCAACCCATCACCAAATTACCTCTATTTTCAGCACTCGAAAGTTCTGTTCACGAGAACTGACGACCGGAAAATTCGATCATAATTAAATTCACAGGACATGTTGGTATTAGCTAGGACCAGGTCTGATAGAAGTGATTTTGAAATGCAGGCAACCCGGTGGCAGTGGTGCCATCTTGAAAAATAGGTGAGAAAAAAAAACATCTTTTTGGCCTATAACTTCCGATTCAGCCATCAGATTTTAACAAAATTTACACAGTACTTGGATGTTACTTTATGTAATATTTGGTGAAAATTTGGTTGAAAAATTGGTATAGGGCTGGCAGCTGTGGTGATTTTTGTCTCATAAATCTTACAAATTTGCTCAGCTAAATAAAGCTTTTTTTCCTATAGCTTCAGGTCCAGTGTAGAAATCAAAACAAAGTTTATGCAGTAAATGGACCTTACTGTTGACCAAAATGTCGTAGGAATTTCGTACATAAATCATGAAAGGGCTGCCAGCTATGACCATTTTTGTAATTTTGTGGATTTCTTTAATGAGCGATTATGCTATTAGAATTGCAATGGCAATGATCCTGCAATGAAAATTAACAACAAATATTAACGTTTTAAAAACTTGAAAAGTTTTGAAGGTGGTAACCCTATAATTCTTTTCACCCGTTTACCTTCCAGCGCAGTGATTCAATTGAAATGAAATTTACTGGTTGGGTTTAACTTAACGTGAAGCAGATTTGGCATATTTTTGTTTTGCTGCTGACACAGGCTAACCAGCATTAGCCATTTTCGTAAATATTGCACCAACAAATGCTTCAAATTACGTACTCATATGCAAAGCATTTGCGATAAAAATAAGAAACCAATTTTTAAATTTTCCGAGTTTTGAACATTTTTGGGATGGCAGCCTCAAACAACGTTTAACCGCTGAAACTTTCGATGATATCCTCCGAATGGAACGAAATTCAAAGGATAAGTTGATTTGAGTATGAGCTTGTTAAGGTTTTCTTATTGTTGCTTCATTGGAAAAGAATTGCCAGCACTGAACATTTTCTTAATTTGTGTTATAAATGAGTTTTGTTGCTTGGGATAAGGAATGGTTGTACAAAAAAGTGTATTACGTCTTCCCACATTTTTTTGCCACTCAAAGACAATTCTCGAAATTAGTTTTCTAGCGGTTCCGATGCGCTAGACTTTTTTTATTTCATTTAATTACATTTCATATAATTACACAGGCTTACATTGTAGTGTAATATAAACATGTTTGTGTCTTCAACAATTAAAAAAAAAATCATTTTTATGACTTCGCTCTTGAGCTTTTAAGTCATTGATTCTGATATTAACGTTAATGTAATTTCAATGATTTTTTTTTAATCACACATGCTTACCTTGTTGTATAATGTGAAAATATATGAGTTTTTAATATTTTCAATTAATTCATTTTATGACTTTGCTCTTGAACTTTAAACGAAATTGTGACTTGTCTGCTAAGTCTTTTTGAATTCAATAGTTTTTAGTTCAGTAAATCAGAATTACATGTAACGTACTAATTGAGGAAGAGTACATTAGCCGTACCGACTAAGAATTTTATATCAGATGACAAGATTTTAGCTGGAAGTGAACTCACCCCCGAGCTGAAAACAGTTAGAATTGTAAATTTTTAAATATAATTAAGTTTAGTTTTTTTGCAATATCAGATTATTTTTAAGAGTACCTTTGAGTTACTAAAGGAGATTGTTGAAGGAGGAAAGGAAACTCAATCCCTGGTTACATCACTGGAACATTGGGAAACCTCAGAAGATGAAATTTTTTCAACTAGCGAATACTAAGTTTGGATCCAGGGTGACGGTTCACCTGGTTGGAGACAAATTAGTCTATCTCCGCCACGTTTTTCAGACAAAATTAAAATATAGAAGCAGATTGACGAATTGAACAAGGATCCAGGGCAATTGATTTTTGAAGGTGAAATTGATTCTAGAAGTAGATTCATCACATTGAAATTTGCGAAATAATAACCCTGAAATACGAGAAATTTTT
>OX376374.1:90358326-90428326 GCA_947369275.1 Nemotelus nigrinus
GAAAACTGGTTTGAAGAGTGCATCAAGAATAGAAGTGTGGAGATGCGCAATTAGTTGCTCTTAGAGCACGAAAAACATTTCTCACAGAACGCTGATTTTCATGATATAGCTGAACAATTTGGATACAGTGTTGCGGTGTAAGTCTGTCCATGATGATTTGTCAGACAATACTGAATGAAAATTACATTACAGTTTGACAGGAGTCACGCATGCTCTGGCAAAAAAGGTCTGTTGAAAATCAAACTGCATAATGAATCTGTATGTATGTATGTATATATATATATATATATATATATATATATATATATATATATATATATATATATATATATATATACATATATATATATATATAAACATATATATATATATATATATATATATATTTATATATATATAGATATATATATATATATATATATATATATATATATATATATATATATATATATATATATATATATATATATATATATATATATATATATATTTATTTACTTATATATATAAAAATATAGTAATTTATGTAGAACGGTAAAAATTGGGAGACAAGCTACTGGAGCGGCTTGGAAGAGTGGCAACAATAGGGGAAAATGAGTTAGTTGTATCATTTGACTTCAAGGCTCTGTTCCCAAGCGTGCTGGTAAAACAAGCACTCACGTTCTTTGAGGACTGGTTATTTGAGAGGAAAAGCTCACCAGAGTTGAGGAGGAGAGCTAAACTTGCTTCGGTTTGAAAAATATTTCACTTTTAGGGGGAAATACTTTAAAGCGATGAAAGGTTTCACAATGGAAAATCCTTCATCCCCACTTAGACTGGAGAAGAAACTATATGAAGAAGGTTCACTTCTTTGAGTTAGGTTGAGATATGTGGATGATATTCTAGCTATCGTTAAAATAGATGCTTTGGGAGAAACTTTAGAGAAGTTGAACCAAGCATATAAAGACATCCAATTTTCAATGGACGTCGAAAAGAATGAGATTTTTCCCTTCTTGGATTTAATAGTCATAAGGAAAGAAGGTCTTCTTAGATTTAATATCTACCGGAAGCCCACATACACCCAGAGGACAACACTATCCACGTCTGATCAATGGTGTTCCCAAAAAATGGCGGCCTTTAATTCGATGATTCACCGGCTATTTACAGTGCCCATGGATCAGGAAAGTTTAAGCTCAGAAGTTAAATATATTAAAGATATGGCGAGAAAACATGGATTTGACGAGAGAATAATTAGAAATGTTGTCAAAAAGAAAAAGTATAGAATACAGCGCGATCTTTTAAGGACGCTTTTTACGCAGGAAAGACAAAAAATAACTATAAAAGTTCCAATTATTTATTCGTCAGTATTCAAAAAAGTTCGGAAAATTATTGAACGCTTTGATTTTAAAGCAGTTCCAACCAGTAGAGCAAAAAAATTAGGTACTATACTATGTCACGTGAAAGACAAAAAGGATAAAAAGGAAAAATGTGGAGTTTATAAAATTGCCTGCCCAGAATGCGACAAAATATACATCGGTCAAACGAAACGGTTAGTTGGTGTAAGACATAAACGGGAAGCAGCTTCAGCGAGGAACAAGAATACGACATTAGTACGTTCAGCAGTAGCGAAACACATCTTGAAGGAGGATCACAACATTACATGGGACAACGTGGAGGCGATTAAGGAGGTACAGCAGGTATGAAAACTTGATGCGTACGAAAGCCTGAACATATGGAAAACCCTTATGAATAGAAGATTAAACACAGTCCAAAGGAACTGTGCATCACCATTGTTCAGGTTAATTTGAACATTCATTTGATAGTGAGGAGGAAAATTTAATTAATATAGATAGTTAAATGTATTTTAGTAAAGTAATTAATAGGCAATTAGTTGGTTATTAGTATAAGCCAATACTTTAAAAGTAAGCTCTGTAAATGACGTACATAAGTAAGATTAAGATTAGACCGAAAAACACTAAAGAAGAGGGCAGATTACCTTCGAAATATCGATATTTATCACAAAAATTAAATATATCTAGCTTCGAAAGGCAAAATCGGTTTTTAAAATGGTTTTAAATTGAACTCAAAACAATCCAATGTTTAGGCACTTATTGGAAAATGTGTATGTATAGAAAAAAGAATACTTAAATCTTCGCAACCAACCAGCTTTTTAATGTAAATACTCCAATAGAACATTTATCATACGCTTATAAATTTGAATTTTTTTTTCTCTTTTTTCCACTTACCAGCAAGAACAATTAAGAAATCTTAGATAAAAAAATTAGTCTCCAGTTAAAATATATAGCCCATTTTCGAAAAAAACCAAAAGCAATTCTATTCTATAAACCTTAAAACATTAGACGTGTATTCTTCATTCTTTCCTCTTGTTCCACAAATGTGCACAATGCACACAAATAGTATCCTGGAAAACGAAATAATTGAGGTCTGTAGCGGTATAAAAAATATCACTTAGTTCCTTATCGAAAAAAAAAACTTTCTTGCAAACAAATTCAAATTCAATTAACCAAATATACAATAATTACTTAATTTTATAATTTCATTGGAATCACTCAATTACTAATATTTTTTTATCAAATTGGTACGAGATTAAAACCACCGTTTGTATATTGTATGATTTATGAGCTTTTTAGCATATCAACATACCATACGAAACGATAATTTCTTGGTGTACCTTACATTAGCGCTACACAACTTTTAATACACGTGGTTTTTTATCGGCTTATTTTACTTCACTTCTTAAGTTCTATCAAGTCTTACAAATGAGTAAGCTGGAGCTTGAATGCTGTGTGAAAATAGCCTTATCGGCATGCGTTTACACCTATTCGAAATTCCGGAAGAAAAAGTTAGTAGAAAGATGGTAAGAAGAATACAATTAGCGTATCTCAAGCACAATACCTCTTATAATATGTTACCTGGTATGAGCCTAATCGCAAATAGAACTGTTGTTGAGTTGGCTCTGTCTTTTATTGTGTTTTTTGAGTTCCCCAACTTAAATGGGGAAATTCTAGCTATTATATAAAAATTAGCTATTATATAAAAATTTTTTATATTCTTATTTCACAAGTTCTAAAATTTAATTTTCATCGATTTTAAAATGAGTGACATATTTATTGAATTCTTCTGACTGGAATTGAATAAAATTTCATGTTTCCCATAATTTTATTCTCACAATAAATGGCGGCATGGTCTCCACTTTCGATTTACTTTAAAGTCGGCGGATTCTCGTGTATTTCTCTTCCCATATGTTTTAGGTCTGTTCCCGTACTACGATTAATTGCAATTAATTGCAATAAAGAGTACTAAAACGGACTAAAAAACTCTGTTTTAGTACGTTTCATTGCAATTAATCGTAGTACGGGAACAGACCTTTTATACATGATTTAAGGCGCCATATTCAGTTTAAAAGCAAACAATATTAAATTGAATTTGATTACGGTTCCCTTCTTGTCTATAAATCAGCATAGACAACTATATCATTCCTACAGCTTATCAAAGCGGAGCATATTGAAACGGGAAACTCGATCGTTTTGCGGAATCAGCCTCCGAAAGCAGAATCAAATTGGAATTGGTTTTGCGGGATGATTAAAATTGAACAACTTTTTATTAACATTAAAAATTTTAATCTACATTGAGAATTCTATTTTGACAAAGTGGTTTCGAAAGTATGCACTGCTTCTCATCAGAAACCAGCACACAGTGCATACTTGACTGGCGTGACCACTTGCAGGTGGAAATCATTACATTTTTATTTATGCTAGTTTTGACAAATTTTAACATCTCCGGCATATATCCATGGATATAATTTTACTTAGTAAAGGTAATTGAATTTGATCACGGTTCCCTTCTTGTCTATAAATCAGCATAGACAACGTATATCATTCCTACAGCTTATCGAAGCGGAGCATATTGAAACGGGAAACTCAATCGTTTTGCGGAATCAGCCTCCGAAAGCAGAATCAAATTCCAATTGTTTTTGCGGGATGATTAAAATTGAACAACTTTTTATTAACATTAAAAATTTTAATCTACATTGAAAATTCTATTTTGACAAAGTGGTTTCGAAAGTATGCACTGCTTCTCATCAGACACCAGCACACAGTGCATACTTGACTGGCGTGACCACTTGCAAGTGGAAATCATTACATTTTTATTTATGCTAGTTTTGACAAATTTTAACATCTCCGACTTATATCCATGGATATAATTTTACTTTGTAAAGGTAATTGAATTTGATCACGGTTCCCTTCTTGTTTATAAATCAGCATAGACAACGTATATCTTTCCTACAGCTTATCGAAGCGGAGCATATTGAAACGGGAAACTCGATCGTTTTGCGGAATCAGCCTCCGAAAGAAGAATCAAATTGGAATTGTTTTTGCGGGATGATTAAAATTGAACAACTTTTTATTAACATTAAAAATTTTAATCTACATTGAAAATTCTATTTTGACAAAGTGGTTTCGAAAGTATGCACTGCTTCACATCAGACACCAGCACACAGTGCATACTTGACTGGCGTGACCACTTGCAAGTGGAAATCATTACATTTTTATTTATGCTAGTTTTGACAAATTTTAACATCTCCGACTTATATCCATGGATATAATTTTACTTTGTAAAGGTAATTGAATTTGATCACGGTTCCCTTCTTGTCTATAAATCAGCATAGACAACGTATATCATTCCTACAGCTTATCGAAGCGGAGCATATTGAAACGGGAAACTCGATCGTTTTGCGGAATCAGCCTCTGAAAACAGAATAAATATAAGTCGGAATCAAGATATAAGTCGGAGATGTTAAAATTTGTCAAAACTAGCATAAATAAAAATGTTATGATTTCCACTTGCAAGTGGTCACGCCAGTCAAGTATGCACTGTGTGCTGGTGTCTGATGAGAAGCTGTGCATACCTTTGAAACCACTTTGTCAAAATAGAATTTTCAATGTAGATTAAAATTTTTAATGTTAATAAAAAGTTGTTCAATTTTAATCATCCCGCAAAAACAATTCGAATTTGATTCTGCTTTCGGAGGCTGATTCCGCAAAATGATCGAGTTTCCCGTTTCAATATGCTCCGCTTCGATAAGCTGTAGGAATGATATACGTTGTCTATGCTGACTTATAGACAAGAAGGGAACCGTGATCAAATTCAATTACCCTTACTAAGTAAAATTATATCCATGGATATAAGTCGGAGATGTTAAAATTTGTCAAAACTAGCATAAATAAAAATGTAATGATTTCCACCTGCAAGTGGTCACGCCAGTCAAGTATGCACTGTGTGCTGGTGTCTGATGAGAAGCAGTGCATACTTTCGAAACCACTTTGTCAAAATAGAATTTTCAATGTAGATTAAAGTTTTCAATGTTAATAAAAAGTTGTTCAATTTTAATCATCCCGCAAAAACAATTCCAATTTAAACAATATTTAGTTTATTCTTGATTTATGATTTAAGTTTGTATATTCTTAATTCCGATGTGTTTTAGTATAAATTTGATAATTACAGTAGAGACAAAAATAATTCATAATTCCATTCGATTCTAGATGTGTGTATATTTTACTTGTTTGCAAATAGATGTCACTAGTGGCGTTATTGAGATATATGCATGAAACTAATTTTCAAAACGTAAGTAATATAATTTTTTGTTTTGTTTATTATAATTGTTTTGTTTTATTTTAGGGAGCTACTACAACATAGTTCCACCTGTTGAATGCTTGCATTCAACCGATTTCTAATTTTCTGGATGCCGCGCTTATGGTACTGTTGGAACGTTACCGTACCATTCGCTCTGACCTTTAGTTCCGCCTGGTATCGATCAGATAAATTTATTGTCTTTTCCTTGTTGCGTCGCTTCTGTATTGATTTATTTAGGCATTTTTTTTTAGAAGTCTGCTGGGCAAGAAGATGTCAATACCTTCTCGGGTCTGAGTTGTCCAATTGCATTTGGAATTCTTCAACAGTTGTCGTCGGTCGCAGCTTGTCTAAGTCTTCCATTATCGTGCCATTTATATTGATGAGATCGGTGAATGCTGGATGTGTATGTGGAGTGACTTGCATTCTTTTAATTTACCCGGATTCTGCGGGTTTTCAGATGATGTCTTCTAGCATCTGAATTCCAGAGCTGGTTGTTGGTGCAGTGGACGGACCTGGTACATTAGCTTCCGCTGATGGAGGGTTTTTGTGTTTGGTATCCGTGGGCCGTCTTACTGGAATACATGGGGCCAATTGGACATCTTCCCAAATTTTTCTGGATTGTAGGTTGACATCTGAAATATCGTATTTGTATTTGTGTAATACTGAGCACACCATAATGCAAATTTAGTACGAATACTTGAAAGATTGAAAAAGTACAATCTTAAACTAAATCTTAGAAAATGCAACTTCTTGAGAAGCAAAGTGGTTTACTTGGGACACCTAATAACCAAGGGTGGAGTTCGCACTGACCTCGGGAAACTAGATACAATCAACAAATCCAGACGAAGTCAGAAGATTCGTCGCATTCGCCAATTATTACCGGCGATTTATTCCCGACTTTGCTAAAATAACAAAATGTTTAAATGACCTGCTAAAAAAGAAAGTTGAATTCAAGTGGACACAGCAATGCCAAACAACATTTGAATAACTCGAAAGCGTACTAATGAATGCACCAATCCTACAATACCTGGACTTTAGCAAACCATTCATAGTCACAACGGATGCATCAGACTATGCATTAGGCGCAGTACTGTCACCAGGTGACATAGGGCAGAACTTACCCATAACTTACGTGAGTAGAACTCTCGTTAAACACGAAATAAATAAATCTACGATAGAAAAAGAATTACTGGCGATTCATTGGACAATAAACTTCTTCAAACCCTATCTTTTTGGAAATAAATTTACTGTGGTCACTAACCATAGATCACTCATATCGTTATTTACACATAAAAATCCGTCATCAAATATGACACGCATCAGAATCGATTTATGTGACTATGACTTTGATATATTACACCGGAAAGGAAAGATGAATGTCAATGCGGATGCACTATCACGCATCAAGTTAAACTCAGATACATTAAAAGAAATGATCCCGAAGCAAGAACATAACGTTAGAAACAAAAATATATTAGCAGTCACAAGAAACATGACCAAAGATATATACAACACACTAACGATAGAAGCACATAAACCAAACCAAAACACAAAGTCTGACGAAACTTATAAATGAAACAGCGAATTGATGGCTGACATAAAAATTTAATAAATTTAAAATTTGAAACGGGAAAAACCACAAAGATAAACATCGGAAATAACCAAATTACAGTTGAATGCAGTGATAATCCATCGGAATTAGTTTCGTTACTGGAGAAACTGACGTCACAAGTGACAAGGAGAAACATAACAAAGATATACTTAAAAGCAACCGATGAAATATTTAACATAATAGGAAAAAACGAATTCAAAGAGATATTACATCAATTACAACAGTGTGTTCAATCAAAAGGCAGAAAAACTCTAAGAATTATAATATAATATACAAACCCCCCAAAAGAATAACAGATAAAATAATACAATTTAAATTGATAAATAATTACCATACAACACCCATAGGAGGACATTTAGGTGTGAGAAAAACGACATTAAAACTCAAACAGAAATACATATGGAAAAATATGAACAAAATGATAAAAACATTTATTAACAATTGTGAAACTTGTGCTAAAAATAAGCAAACAAAACATATAAAAGAAAACCAAATTATAAAGACATAAAAGAAAAAGATGAACCAAGAAACAATATAGATAATTATGCTAATGAACTAAAACTCAGGTTAAAAAATAGTATTAGTCTAGCACGAAAAATAATCGATAGAGTAAAGCACGAAAGAAAACATAAATTAGACAATTTCGCAAAACCATCAAACTTTAAAGTAGGATATTTAGTACTCGTAAGAAATATGAATAAAAAGAAATTACAAAACACATACCACGGACCATACGAAATTAAATTCAGAGATGGCATAAATTCAGACATCTTAGTAAACAACAAATGTAAAAGATATCACAACAATTTGTTAAAGTTATACAAGCCACAGACAAGAATAATAATGTAATAAACTATCAGCATACAAATACAAATTTCCACAATCAACAAAAAAAAGACACAAAAAAAAATAGAATATGTACACTATATGTACACTATAAGATAAAATTAAGTCAAAATAAAGCTACAGAAAACATCGAGAAAAGAATATATATATATATGAAGTTGTGATAAACGAAAAATGAATTAAATAGAATTAAGTCAGAACAAAACTAAGAATAGCATCAACACAAAAAGATATATGAAATTGTAATGTGCGAATCTAAAAATTAAAATTCAAAAATTTTCTTTCATACAAAAGAAAATGTTTTTCCCCAAAGAGAGAGGGTGCTGTGTACACTAAATTGACAATGACATTTCGACACTTGTCGAAATGTCACACATATGCACATAGCAACTAGAGCGCCCTGATTGAACGCGGTGGTAAATCCCTGGAACTAGTTTAAATTATTTTGATTCGCGCAGATTTTTGAAAAACAATAACTGTACTATTGTTGTTATAAAAGCTCAGAATTGTTATCAATAAAGAACATACTTGGCTGGTAAGCCAAAACAACAAGCGTCGACCAGATTTGAAAAGGAATAGTTTTTTTCCTTTTTTCAAATAAAGATCAAGACTCCCTTGACTTTGCATAGCGGCGACAGGCTCGCCAAAGCCAAGTCTGAGCAGGGTCAAACAAAGAAGAAAAGAAGACCAGAATATATTCTCATAGCGGCGACAGGTTCGGCAAAGCGAAAACAAAAATATTAGTCTAGATTTCTCTTCTGTATCAGAGGGCTAAATTGTAGCGAGGAACCAGCGTTCAGTGTCCACGACAGACACATGACACTTGTTAATATTGCTTGATATCTCTTAGTTTGTGGGTTTTTGCAATTGTATATAAAGCGCCAAATTAGAGCAACAACTAGAACCAAGTACGAAAACGATGAATACCGAAGTAAAATGTTGTTTTCTATGTTGGCTAACCAATTAATTATTGCTGACTCTCTCTCTCTTTTACTATCGTGCTGCCAATGGCTTGGAATTTTTCTGGCCAATTCGTTTCCGATTGTTTTAGCTACTGAGGTCCATACCACCATAAATTGTGATGGAGGAGTTTGCTTGTTGATATACCTCGTGAAGCCAAATCTGCTGGGTTGCCCTTTAATGACACATGGCGCCACTTGTCGAATCTTATGTTGTCTTGAATTTCGATTCCTCTATTGGCCACAGAGGTTTTCCATCTGGATGGATGCTGCTTTATACAATGCGGTACGATCGATGAGTCAATCCATGCATAGATTTGAGTGTGTTGAAGTTGCATCCCTTGGACTAATGTTTTCATTAATCGTACTAGTAATAATGCGCCATTTAACTCCAGTCTTGAAATTGTTGTCGGGTTGATTGGTGCAATCCGCGTTCTGGAGGTAAGTAAGTGTGTTGTGGTAACACAATTTTCTTGTTCTACACGTATTGCTGCTGCGTAGGCTCTTGATGATGCATCTCAAAAACCATATATTTGAATGTACGCACCTGATGAGTATGATACCCATCTTGGAATTGAAAGGTTTTCTAACAGTTTTAGACTGTCTTTGAAATTTTCCCAATGTGTCTGTACTGATTTGGATACTACGTTATCCCAGTCTGGTCCAGTAATCCATAACATTTGCATGAGAAGTTTTGCTTGAATAATGACAGGTGCCAACCACTCTAGGGGATCGTATAATGAGGCAATTCCTGACAGGATACTTCTTTTTGTAGTGACTTGGACTTGCGGCAATGGTTTGAATGAAAACGCAAAATTGTTCCTTTAAAGTTACCATTTGATTCGTAACACTTTAATGGCTTCTGCGTTTGTGAAGGTCAAGACGTTTTGAAGCTCTACATGTTTTGGTGGTAAGTGATGTAGCAATTGTTTATCCATACTTGCCCATTTTCGCAAGTTGAACCCCGCTGACTCCATCGTTAGAATTAGTTGCTGTTGCAACCCCATCGCTTGTGCTACTGTGTCAGCGCCTGTCAAAACATTGTCGACATAAACGTTTTCAAAAACTGCTCACCCAGGCACTTTCCATATTCATCTGCGAATACTGAGTTTTACATAAATTGTTTTTCATAAATTGTTTTTGAAGTGTTCCAAATCTTCCAATAGCTTGCTGCCTTGATGGCCCTTATGTTGGTAGCGTATCATGTTGAAATGGTAATTTGATACCTGCCTGATGGTAGCCTTTTGTGAGTGTTCTGAAATATTTCTTCACATTGAGCCTTTTCTGGTGCTAGAACTGGCTTAGCTTGAGCTTCTTCTACCTCCCAGAATTGTCTAATTTGTTTGACCAATGTTTCTGTTGTGATCATAAATGTATTTGTGGTATATTTAGAGGTATTTTCATCCTTTCCCAGCAAAATCCAACCGAATATAGTTTTCATTGCTGTCGGGACAGCATTTGAACCTGGAATAATACCTTCTTGTATTATTCTAGCATACACCTCGGCTCCTAGTAAGGCATCGATTCTATTCGGTTTCCAAAATGTTGGATATGCTAGCTCCAATTTGTTGAGATGCTGGCAACCTGTTGTGCTGATGATTCTACTTGGTAGATCACCAGTGATTTTTCGTATAACGAAGAAGTTTTCTTCGATAGTAGTTTGATTTTTTCCACATGAGCGTAGTGTTAATTTGACTTATTTGTTGGATTGACCCGTGTTGCTCATGTTTAATCCTAATACTTTTAGTGAAGCTGGTTGGCACTGCTTGCAGTTTTTTACACGCTGCTTGTGTTAAGAATGATGCTTCTGACCCTGTGTCTATGAAACACCTTAATATAACTTGCTTCTCGTGCTCTGTTTGAGCAATGACTGATGCTATGGATAGCAATGCATGAGAAGTTTCCCATGTGAAGTGATTGTGAGTGACTTGTGTTTCACTTTTGAATTGCTTGAAGTATGGTAACTATCCCTTGACATTGAGTGCTATTTTAAAAATGATTTTACTTGACTTTCCTCCTAAGCGTGTAACGAATGATTGTCCTGTGTGTTATCATGCAACATTGTGTGATGTCTTTGTTTGCATTTGACACACTTGAACTTGCTTCTCTTCGACAATCTTTGACTGTATGTTTGTTTGACAAACAGTTAAAACATCGTCCTGATGATACAACTAGCCTTCGTCTTTGAGTTGTATCCATCCCTTGGTACTTTCTACACATTTGTAGGTTATGTACCTGATCACAAGCCGAGTATTTTGTGGCTTGCATTGAGTGATGTGACTTGATCGTTTGTTTATGAGAATCCCGTGTTTGACTTGTCTTGGGGACTATTGTATCTGCTATTGCTTCTAGGACCCTAAGCCTTGTATCTGAAAATTTCCTGAATTGAAGGTATCTTGGTAGCTCCTTAGACGCGGCCAATTCTCCTTCCCATAACTTGAGTGTTGTGAATGGTAATTTTTGTGTTAACATGTGTATTAACATGATATCCCACGTAGACGTATCTACTTGCAAACTTCGTAATTGCTGCAAACACTCTTCGGTAGTGTTGATGAGCGATTTTAAGCTAGTAGCCGTTTCTGTTGCTAGTTTCGTTCTTGATGGTTGGTTGGTTGTTCTCGAATCTTTCTGTCCATTTTTCCCATGCAGATAGGTAATCTTCGTTGGTAAGTGAAACATGACGAAGTCATCTTTCTGCTTTGCCCGTCAGTGATGCTTTTACGTAGTACAATTTTTGTACTGGCTTTAACTTCGGGTTCGTATGCACCATTGCTACAAATACATCACGAAACGATTTCTATTGATCATAGTTACCATCATATTTAGGTAGTGGCATTTTCGGTATCACATTTTCTTCATGCTCGATCGTTGTATGGTGTGGAAACAGGTGTGTTGAATCAGTAAGTCTAGCATGTAGTCGCAATTTGTCCAATATTGTTCCCAAATACAGACAATATTTTGTTTCTTGCTTGGTGTAGTTATCATCTGAACTGTATGTGTGAGATGTTTCTGACGTGTCTTGACTTAAAATCTCGTGTATTTCTTCGTCTAACAGTTTATATTCTGCCCATAGTTTCTTTACTTAATGTGATTTTGCTTCATAGAAGCCCTGTGTGCACTCCTCCCGTGGTGTGTTGTTTCCACTTTCGATCACCTTTTCCAACCGTGCTCTCAAAGTTTGTTCATTGAGCAATAATGACTTTAATTCTACCATATTGAACAATTGAATGATTTAAACTTATGATACTTGAATCTATATGCAATGTATAACTGAATAAACTAAGCAATCCTGAATGGAACCACCACAAAATGTTCCACAAATGTGCACAATGCACAAAAATAATATCCTGAACAACGGAATAATTGAGGTGTGTAGCGGTATGAAATATATCACTTAGTTCCCTATCCAAAAAAACTTTATTGCAAATAAATTCAAATTCAATTAACCAAAAATACAATAATTACTTAATTTTGCAATTTCATTGGAATCACTCAATTACAAATATTTCTTTACCAAATTGGTACGAGATTAAAACTACCGTTTGTATATTGTATGATTTATGAGCTTTTTAGCATATCAACATACCATACGAAACGGTAGTTTCTTGAGGTACCTTACATTAGCGCTACACAACTTTTAATACACGTGGTTTTTATCGGCCTATTTTACTACACTTCTTAAGTTCTATCAAGTTTTACAAGTGAGTAAGCTGTTGTGAATGTTGTGTGAAAATAGCCTTATTGGCATGCGTTTACACCTATTCGAAGTTCCGGAAGAAAAGGTGAGTAGAAAGATGGTAAGAAGAATACAATTAGCGTATCTCTATCACAATACCTCTTAAAATATGTTACCTGGTATGAGCCTAATCACAAATAGAACTGTTGTAGAGTTGGCTCTGCCTTTTATTACTACTTTTCGAAGGAAATCAATATTAAACTCGCTTCGCCGAAAATTCGTCACATATATGTATATATATATATATATATATATATATATATATATATATATATATATATATATATATATATATATATATATATATATATATATATATATATATGTATTTATATATATATATATATATATATATATATATATATATATATATATATATATATATATATATATATATATATATATATATATATATATATATATATATATATATATATATATATATATATATATAAATATATATATATATATATATATATATATAAGTATATATATATATATATATATATATATATATATATTTATATATTGTTAAAACCTCCCGAATCTTCCAAGGTTCCCAATTTCATCAGCACGGGTGGAGTTCTGAACTCCAGACCGCCCGGTTCCCGGCCAGGCGTGCTAGCCTATGCACTACAGGGCCGGTACGAGACGAGCGGTCTTAATTCCAGTTGACCGTCTCGCCGTCTGCCTCGAGCGTCACGTGAACCACAGGTTTGATCCCCGCCGGAATCGTAATTCGAATAGGTACTTTTTATTTGGCTGGAATCCTCGTTTTATTGCCACCGTCGCTTTGGAACTACCTTCCGCTCCGCGCCTTCACCGCCGCAACCCGAATGTTCGAAGCACTGCCTTATTTCCGGGTAGGAAAAAGAAAGTGACTCACGCAGGGTCGCGGGTTCAAATCCCGCCGGAACCCGATTTCGACTAGCCACTTTTTATTTTAACAGAAGTCCTTTTTTTCCTCTTCCACTGACCCACCAAGGATGTTCCTCGTCGTACCTGAGCCTTCGTTTCCCAAAATAGTCCTCCGATCGCCTTCACCGTCGCACAAAGTAAGTTGTACCTGATTTAACGACTGATTAAACGACTTTCCAAAATTTTAAACCACTGCTCGCTTTCGCTGTCGCACAAAGAAAGTTGTACCTGATTTAACGACTGATTAAACGACTTTCCAAAATTTTAAACCACTGTTCGTTTTCGCTGTCGCACAAAGAAAGTTGTACCTGATTTAACGACTGATTAAACGAATTTCCAAAATTTTAAACCACTGCTCGCTTTCGCTGTCGCACAAAGAAAGTTGTACCTGATTAAACGACTGATTAAACGTTTTTCCAAAATTTTAAACCACTGCTCGCTTTTGCTGTTGCACAAAGAATGGAAAATTTTTCTTCATCAGGTCCCGCTGCTTCCTCTTCTCCAGTACCGTACTTTTTCCTTTCCCGTATGACTGGGTGAATGTACTTTCTCCGCACGCGTCGATTCGAGGATTCCCACCAATCCGATAATTTCTTCATTAACTACCATTCAATAATTTTCCGTGGCCGTCGGGTTTGAGTACACCCCTGAGTTTTGTTGACGTGTAAACTATGTAGTTTATAGGTGACTGTTGATGTTCTCGTCTGTCACTCAACCTGCCAATCGTTCGGAGGATTGTTTACGGCTTGGAATCGTCCTTTCACTAGCAGTATCTGTGCGGGTTCTGCGCATAATCAGATAAGTATCTGCGATTGGTATCATAGAATTCGTTGCTTTGTGTGGAATTCATTTTATTTCCAGGTGGCGGATGGTGACGTGGAATCGGTGAATTTCCATTTGTTTGGCGACCAGAGCTTGTTCGGCGATGTTGACGAGTTTCCTTTGGGAAACAAGGAGGAAATCGAACGTAATCCCGAGGCGTAGCCCGTTTCATCGTATAGATCTTCAGTTGATTCTATCAGAAATATCTGTATATCGTTACCATGTAAGTTGTTTGTGTGTCTTGTGAACTCAAGTGTGCCTTGTGTTGCCGCGAGGGCAACATGCTGTTAGCACTTCGTCTTGTGTAGACTCAGAAGTAGCTGTGAGTGTCACGCGCAATTCGTCTCCGGTCGATGGAGAAGGTTGATTATGATAATATGCTTCCCTTTTACTTATCAGTTACCATCTATACCGTGAGCATCCGACGGGTACAATACACAGGTCGAATGCTACGGCAGTACGCTATCTATGAGTGGTGGGTACAAACTTCCTACTTAGTGGAGTGGTGGATTGCCCGCGATTGCTCAGCCTTCCCCGGGGAAGGCTGTATTTTTTTTTCCAATATTAAAGGGTGTACACGTACTCGTACACATTGTTACAACGTAACAACTCCCCCCTTACCACAAGAGGATTTCCCAAAATCCGAATTCTAACTCGTGGTTACAGATCGTTTGTTTCATTCTCATGGTTACGGATCGTTTGACGCGCCGCGTGGTCTATTAGTAAGAGAAGCGTATCCGCCTCTATCCCAGGAAGGAAATTTGGCAGGTCAGCACTCACCGTGTGCTACCCTCTATTACAACAATTTAACTATTTTTACAATTAAACTTCCATAAAAATTAAACTTTATTTGCTAGTTTCTACCTTTATTCTATGGCAATTACTCTTTAATCGCTAATTTCTATCTTTACTTCCTAGCAATTACTCTCTATTCACAAAATTTTTAGCTTTATTCAATTGTAAATAATCGTTAATCGCTAGTTCCTATATATATGCTATAGCAATTACTCCTATTCCGTTAACTTCTATCTAATTCTCCTCATACCCCCTA
Organism: Nemotelus nigrinus; assembly: GCA_947369275.1. Lineage (NCBI taxonomy): Eukaryota > Metazoa > Arthropoda > Insecta > Diptera > Stratiomyidae > Nemotelus > Nemotelus nigrinus. The sequence goes on from OX376374.1 coordinate 90,373,905, forward strand.
CTGCTTTCAGTGTTTGAGCTAATCTTGTGAGCTAATTCTGATCTATTTCCATTTGATGTATTAAGTTCACTCTTATCTATTTGCGTTTGATGCCGCTAATTCTTATCTATTTCCATATGATGTATCTAGTTCACTCTTATCTACTTTCATTTTATGTAGCTAATTCTTATCTATTTTCATTTGGTGTATCGTGTTCATTTTAATTTGTTAAATTAAGTTTGTTCGAAATTCATAATTAACTAATAAGTTGACTTCTATCTGAACGTGTTTCATTAATCTTTCAACAAATTTTTGTTTCAGTTCATAATTTCAAGGTTTTTATTAGCTAAGAATTATTATTTACCTAAACTAACTTTTAACTCATTCTCATTAATGCACTATTTTTCTACCACGTTCCACCTAACACTCTGTTCTTCTATCTAATGCTACCTTGGACTCTATAACTTTTCTAAATACGACCTACATCTATGTGATTATGGCTAATTTTCTTTTTCCTTTAATTAGAGCTCTCTAATTCTGCTGATTCCCATCTAGCTATCCCGAATTCCATTTGATCGTGTCTCTCCAGCCTATTGCTATTTCACCAGTTCTCATACTAAATCGCACTTTCACGGTTTCTTTTAGGTTCCTTGTCGTGACGACAGTATCGGGCGCCTAAATCCAATAATCTATGGGCAGAGGGACGATAGCGATCCCGGAATGCCAGCGCCCCAGGAAAAAAAATGAATTTTTGACCGATGTTAGCAACCGGCAGCGAAAAGAACGAGCAGCGGCGATTTAGAGTTTAAAGCTTAGAGAATTAAGTTTAACTTTTTAAGATTAAGATTTTAAGTTTAGATTTCCGAGCTTAGTTGTTTAAGTTTGAATATCCGTACGTAAAATTTAAATCTAGATCCTAAGAGTCAGATTGTAAGTTTAAGATTTAAGGATTATGTAATTTATCATCTAAATCCCGAGTGGTCCTTCCCCGAAACTTCTAGTTAACATACTTTTTCAAATCCTTGACGTGCCATGTTCCTGCATTCTGGCCCTTTCCATCTACCAGTAGGTAAATCCATCTTGATACCCGTTTCTTGACCCAGAAGGGTCCCACATATTCAGGCGCTAGCTTTGCCGAATAGAATTTTTCTGCGTTCGAGAGGGTATAATTTTTCCGCCACACAGCCTCTCCTTCCGTAAACGTTACGTCACGCCTACGCAAGTTGTATGTATGAGCACTCTGCGTAGTTGCGTGTTTCATACGCTCCAGCACATCCGTGCGTACTCTGGCGAGCTCTTCGGCCCTAGCTTCGGGCTCTACTGCCGCCTGCCCCTCTCTTGGCCGTTCCTGGCCGTCATGGTACGTAACCATCTCCCTGCCAAAGCTATAAAAGTATGGGGTGACTTGAGTTACCTCGTTTTTGCAAGTACGTAGCCCACAGGCAATCTTCGCCAGGTGTTGATCCCAAACACGGTGGTTGTCAGCGACGTAGGAACGCAACATTCTGTTAATGCCCTGGTATCGTCGTTCTGCCGGGTTGGCTTGTGGGTGGTATAATGCGGTGTACTTAATGGTTGTCCCGTACTTCCCCACTAGCTGCTGCATTAGTTTTCCCCAAAACTGGACTTCATTGTCGCATACAAGCCATTTCGGTACTCTGAACACCAGGAATACTTGCTCTTCAAGCAAACGACAAACAGAGGCGGCAGTCGCCGTTCGCACTGCGAAAAACACTGTGAATTTACTCACGTAGTCCACAACCGTGAGGATGTGAGTATATCCCCGGGTAGATCTAGGTAAGGGGCCCACCAAGTCGACGCACACCATTTCCCATGGCTGTTGTGGTTCACCACTTCGGGAGACCATAAACCCAGCCGGAGCTTGTCGTTCTACTTTATTTGCTTAGCAAACCTTACATTTTCGTACGTAGCAGCTCACATCCACGGACATCTTGGGCCAATAATACTCCGTAGCCACTCGAGACTGCATGCGACTGACCCCCATATGTTCCGCCGTTGGATCGTCATGACATTGATGAAGAATTCCCTTTCGTTCCGCCTTGGGCACCACCCTTTTCCATGCGTCCTCCCCTTCCAGCTCTGGTTATCGACCTGGCACAAGCTTCCAGAGTGAGCCTTCCACCACCCGCCAATCTGCGAAACGTCCTGGAGCCTTCGAAACCTTCTGTTTCATCTCCTCAAGCCACTTATCCTCTATGGTCACCGGCATTGCTACTTCTTCCTGAGGTACCATCCGAGATAGTGCATCTGGCACGAGATGTTCCTTCCCCTTTCTATGAATTATGTCGAAGGGGTACTGTTGCAGCTGAATCGCCTACCTAGCCAACCGCCCTGACGGGTCTTTCAAATTGTTTAGCCACACGATAGAGTAGTGATCGGTAACCACTGTGAACTTGGCCCCCTCCACATATGGCCTGAGCTTTTCCACAGCCCACAAAACCGCGAGACACTCCTTCTCTGTGGTGCTATACTTCTTTTCGGCCCTCGACAGTGATCGGCTAAGGTAGCAGATTATCTTCTCTCCTTCAGCGTGCTGTTGTGACAGAACGGCCCCCAAACCCAGATCTAAAGCATCGGTCTGTATTGAAAAGGGTAGACTGTAGTCCGGGCAGGTAAGGATTGGGGCAGAGGAAAGTTTCAAATTCGCCTGAGTGAAAGCAGCTTGACCGTCCTGGGTCCACTCGAACTTCTGGTGCTTTTTCAGGAGATTCGTGAGTGGCGCTGTCAGCGTGGCAAAGTCTGGTATGAATCTCCTATACCAGGAGACCATTCCCAGGAACTGTCGTACTCCCTTCACATTTTTAGGCGAGGGAATCTCCATCAGACTCCTTACCTTGTCCGGATCCACGTTCAAACCCCTCTCGTCTACGACGTAGCCCAAGTATTTCAATTGGGGACGACAGAACTCGCACTTGTCGCGGGACACTCTCAGACCCGCCTGCCTCAACCACCGGAAGACTTCCCTCAAGGTTTCCAAATGCTTCGCGAATTCCTGCGTCACCACGATGATATCATCGAGATAGGTGAACACGTAAGGTTCAAGATCCGGTCCAAGCACTTAGTCAATCAGCCACTGCCACGTCGCTGGGGCATTTCGCAAGCCAAATGGCATCCTCCGAAACTGAAAAAGACCTCGATGGGGCACGGTAAAAGCCGTATGTTTCCGCGATTGTTCTGCCACTGGCACCTGCCAATAAGCTGACTTAATATCGAGCAACGATAAATATTTTGCGTCGCGTAATTTATCTAGCGTGGCCGATACGTACGGGATTGGGTATGCATCGTGTTCAGTTACCCTATTCAGTTTCCGATAGTCGACGCAAAACCGATAGGTGCCATCCTTTTTCTTCACCAAGAGAATGCGTGAGGCCCATGGGCTCGCAGAAGGCTCCACTATTCCTTGCTCTAACATCTCGTTGAGCTCCGCGTCCACATGCTTTTGAACGGCTGGCGAGATAGGATAGTAATGCCGTATAATGGGGGGTGAGTTGGTCTTGATGACATACTCTACCTTGTTAGTGCATCTAACACCATCCCCCATTAATTGGAACTCTTCCTGGAGCAATTGACTAAGAGCACCCTCCTCCAATTCTGTGAGGCGACTCCGCGGCTTCAATTGTTCGCCAGAGTCTCCCTGCAATGCGCTGATGAAGCTCCAACTCTCTTCACTCAAGGCCATTACCAGGCCAAAACGTCTGACGAAGTCCACCCCCAATATGAGCATCTGCGGTAGCGACGGAACCACCAGCATTCGAAGCCACTCCTGCTTCTCCTTTAGCTGAATTGGGACCATAACCGTCCCCGCAATTGCACATTCCTGACTATTGGCCATTCGGATCACCTTTTGGTTGGAGTCCAGAGGCTCTACACGCAGCTCATTCAGCACCCTCCAACCTTCTTCCCCTACCACTGTATTAGTGGCGCCTGAATCCAAGAGACCCGAGAACTTGCGACCGTATATCTCCACCTCCAGGTGTGGTCGGTTATTTCAATGTCTCTTCGCCAACAAATAATTTAGTTGCGCCTCCGTTGCGGCCCCTCCTTTATTGCTCCCTGTGTCCAGGCTGCCGCTTACTGGACACAACGTCCGTTTCCTTGCGTCGATCGCTTTCGACCTTCGGCTTCAGAGCTCCTGGCTATCGACCTCCTATCCGTTCCCGAATCTGGTGGGGCTCTGGCGCTACGAGGATAGTGCGGCTCGCTCTGGCAATTTGGGCAGGTCGCTCTGAGAGTTCCCAGTCGACCGCACCCGAAACATCGTTGTGACTCCCTACAATCCCGAGACATATGCCCATTTCCTTTACAATTCCAGCATTGGAGGGTACTCCTCTGTAGAGAGGCTACGATCCCACCCTCGGGACGACCCATATAGGCTAGCTCTGGCTCTAACAGACGGTTTGCCTTCCTAACGGGCGGTGGGAGGTACGCCTCCACAGAGACCCGTGTCGCCTCCAAAGAACGTCCCATCTGAATTAGGTCGGAGATCGTTCGAACCGAGGTGAGCGCTAACTGCGTCTGATAGAACGGTGAAAGATTTTTACGTCAAATCTTCAATTTCTCTTCTTCGGTGCAAGGAGTAGCTCTGTGCCGAAATAAGCATTCCATGGCCGACACGTACACTCCAATGGACTCCTCTGGCCTCTTAGTCCGTCTGACTATTTCCAAAAGTAGCCGGTCATCATAATCAGGCGGTAAGAATTCGGCACGCATTTCTCCGACCAACTCCTGCCATGAGTGTACTCGACTACGATTGGCCCGGTACCAGATCAACGCCTTTCCCTCAAACATCTCTACTGCTGACTAGAACAGTTGCCGAGTTGATACTCCTCGGGCTTCTCGGAGCTCCTCTACTCTCTCCAAGTAGGCGCTCAGCGAAGCAGAGTCCCCATTATAGCGGAGCCCCCACTTGAAAATTTCCTGCGTCTTCGAAGTCATCCCCGTTAGTCTGGGCGTTGGTGATATCGGGCCGTTGAGCTCATTCAGTTCCCGGGCTAGTTCCACGTTTCCATCCCCCATATGTTCTGCCTCGTCGCCCGCACCCTGCGTCGTACTTTGCCCCTCGTCCTCCTCACCAACATGCGTGACGTGTGGCCCTGTCTCTGCTACCTCGTCCCCATCATCCCCATCGGCTTTCACAAGAAGCTCTCCCATGGCCATGATCAAGCGCACTTTTAGCTTTCCAGCTTCTTCTCCCATTTCTCCGGTCTCCTGCTGTGTATTGTGCAACTGCCGCATCCCAAATTCAATTCAGAAGTTTCAAAAATTAAGAAGTTTGCGGGTTTCCAACGAAGACTGCGATAAGTGATTGGATCTCTTCAAGCTTCTCCTTGACGGCAGCTACGTGCTCTTCCGTGGAATATGGGTAATCCCTTACCGAAATCAGAGAGGTGTCCATGGAGGTCTCTGCACGTAGTGCCACTCGAAGGGTCTTCCTCATTGCCTCCACCGTCCCAGTCGGCTGTCCTCTGATTTCCAATTCGTAGGCCAGCTCATCCTTGCTGAGCCTGTCGATTAGAATCCTGGTTTTCGACGCCATCCTGGATTTTCCACACTGCTAGGTTCTTATGTTAAAAATGCTAAGTTCTTATGTTACTTTAGAGTAGAATACAACACAGATTTTATTTCAAACTAAATCTTGATTAAATTTACAAATCAAAGGAATTTCAGCCGCTCCTGTTCTGTCTCGTGATCCTCGCAGTCTGGCTGTCGCTCCTTGCACACTCTGCCTGGAATCTGGTATTTGATTTAAGGTCCCAGGTCTTCAACTGGTCAGCTGCTTCTCCTATTTCAACTGCCTACTACCGTGATGCTGTGATCTTCTTCTGCTTGGATTTGACGCTAATTTTCGATTTTCACACTATCACTGATTTCAACACCGAAAATTTCAAAGAAATTACCCCGCGGTAATCTCCTTTTAGTGCCCAACGTTGGGTGCAAATTTGTGACCCCCGCCTAATTGAAGAGATAGAGACCCCCGGCTTGGTCCGTTTGGGTTGTGGGTTCGCTCAGGAGACTGGGCGTGGGCGCCACTCACTCACCCAAGAATGGACCACGAGCCGCCGAGCGAGCTTACGGCCTACCGAGGTCAAAGAGGACCAGGTTTGAAAGTCGCCGCTGCGTATGGCGCGACTCTCCTCCCCTTTCTCTTTTTCTTTACAATCACCGGACTACCTAAACGCTAAACAATTTCCGGTTTTCCGTCCTGTGCCACGAATATTAACGACTCCGTAAATTTGAAACACGATCTTTATTGTTACAACCTCCGCGATCTAGCGATTCTCAAAACACGGAATTAATTCAAGTTTAATCGTCTTACGCTGCGTTAGATTAACCTTTCTTCTGTTCCGTTAACTAAAGTTTACCACTCCACTATAACAATTTGAATAGATACACAGAATATTCCTAAAAATTTTAGATACTAGTAACGTTTTGAAATTTCTTTTTCCTTTGAATTCGTTTGTACTATTTATGACTAAAATAAATTCTCACAACTACTCTAAAAGGTACACTAACCTTCTTCCTCCTTTCGGTCGACCGAATATCACATCAAAAAGCCAACCCCGACTTCAACCGAGTCCCGGTTCAGTTATGGGTGAGGTTTTTCACGACCAGATTCGTTTATTAATCGCCTTCGCCGTCGCACAAAGAATCTTCCAAGGTTCCCAATTTCATCAGCACGGGTGGAGTTCTGAACGCCAGACTGCCCGGTTCCCGGCCAGGTGCGCTAGTCTATGCACTACAGGGCCGGTTCGAGACGAACGGTCCGAATTCCAGTTGACCGTCCCGCCGTCTGTCTCGAGCGTCACGTGAACCACAGGTTTGATCCCCGTCGGAATCGTAATTCGAACAGGTACTTTTTATTTGGCTGGAATCCTCGTTTTATTGCCACCGTCGCTTTGGAACTACCTTCCGCTCCGCGCCTTCGCCGCCGCAACCCGAATGTTCGAGGCACTGCCTGATTTCCGGGTAGGAAAAAGAAAGTGACTCACGCAGGATCGCGGGTTCAAATCCCGCCGGAACCCGATTTCGACTAGCAACTATTTATTTTAACAGAAGTCCTTTTTTTCCTCTTCCACCGACCCACCAAGGATGTTTCTCGTCGTACCTGAGCCTTCGTTTCCCAAAATAGTCCTCCGATCGCCTTCACCGTCGCACAAAGAAAGTTGTACCTGATTTAACGACTGATTATACAACTTTCCAAAATTTTAAACCACTGCTCGCTTTCGCTGTCGCACAAAGAAAGTTGTACCTGATTTAACGACTGATTAAACGACTTTCCAAAATTTTAAACCACTGATCGCTTTCGCTGTCGCACAAAGAAAGTTGTACCTGATTTAACGACTGCTTAAACGACTTTACAAAATTTTAATCCATTGCTCGCTTTCGCTGTCGCACAAAGAAAGTTGTACCTGATTTAACGACTGATTAAACGACTTTCCAAAATTTTAAACCACTGCTCGCTTTCGCTGTTGCACAAAGAATGGAAAATTTTTCTTCATCAGGTCCCGCTGCTTCCTCTTCTCCAGTACCGTACTTTTTCCTTTCCCGTATGACTGGGTGAATGTACTTTCTCCGCACGCGCCGATTCGAGGATTCCCACCAATCCGATAACTTCTTCATTAACTACCCTTCAATAATTTTCCGTGGCCGTCGGGTTTAAGTACACCCCTGAGTTTTGTTGACGTGTAAGCTATGTAGTTTATAGGTGACTGTTGATGTTCTCGTCTGTCACTCAACCTGCCAATCGTTCGGAGGATTGTTTACGGCTTGGGATCGTCCTTTCACTAGCAGTATCTGTGCGGGTTCTGCGCATAATCAGATAAGTATCTGCGATGATATCATAGAATTCGTTGCTTTGTGTGGAATTCATTTTATTTCCAGGAGGCGGATGGTGACGTGGAATCGGTGAATTTCCATTTTTTTGGCGACCAGAGCTTGTTCGGCGATGTTGACGAGTTTCCGTTGGGAAACAAGGAGGAAATCGAACGTTATCCCGAGGCGTAGCCCGTTTCATCATATAGATCTTCAGTTGATTCAATCAGATATAACTGTATATCGTTACCATGTAAGTTGTTTGTGTGTCTTGTAAACTCAAGTTTGCCTTGTGTTGCCGCGAGGGCAACCTGCTGTTAGCACTTCGTCTTGTGTAGACTCAGAAGTAGCTGTGAGTGTCGCGCGAGTTAAGGGCACACGCACTCAGAAATATTCAAGTCGCACCACATTCCTTAAGAATGCAAATTAGAAAGTCTCAAGTAATTACCATATTAGATAACATAAGTGCATTGTAAGTCAAGCATGACCACAAATGGTAATTTAAGTGAATTTGTAACTAACCAATCAGAGGGTGACCGCACCCATTGCAGAATGATGTAAATAACCGAGACCTCTTCAGCTCGACCTTCTCTAGTACTAAGATATCAATTAGACTAGTCGCACATTGTAAGACTTGACGTTGTAAATAAATTTTATATTTTTTTATCAACAGACGTCTTATAATTGTTAATTGGGGGCTCAACCGGGATATCTCCAAGGAAGTTTCAGGGATAAATCAGCCAAGCAGCGCCGAGAAGATCAACCGAAAAAGACAAGGTTACGGATCAAGGAGACTCTCTTGCGTACCCAGCCAACAAGTCTACATAAGGATCAACCGAAACCAAGAATAGCAGACTAAAGGAACTTAGCCTCCACCATTTTCATCCGTACACAAGGGGCAAATCGACAGAGGACAACTAGGAGATATTCCAGCCATATAATCTCACCAAGTATGCAGAAGTGATAGAATCCAAAGCCAAGGATCCAACAAAAGCAACAGGGAGACGTCAACAAACATAGCAAGATGATAAACAGCTACAACAAACCTTACACTTGTAAGTATTATTTTATAATAACCATATTTTACTAAGTGAAAAGTGTAAAACCGTGCTTGTGCTAGATAAATTAAGAAAGTGCAGTCAAGGAAAGTGATAATAATAAAAAAATCATAAAAATGACAGAAGAAATCGGGAATCTAAAGGCATTTTGCGCACAGTTGTCAAATAAACTAACGACATTAGAAAGAACATTTGATGAACTCAGAAATCCTTCAGTTCAAGTTTTAGTGGAGCAAAGATATAGGTGCGCAAACGAAAAAGAAGTGAATCTGAATATATTCAAGAATCTAGGAACATTCTCAGGTCAGATTAGTGACTATCGACCATGAAGAAATATGGTGATGCTCTTTCATAAAACAATAGAGAAGTTTATGGATAAAAATATATATGCCGAAGCGCTTCTAATAATTAGAAGCAAGATAATTGGTTCAGCTGCGGAAATATTAATAAATAGTAATACGGTGCATAATTTTTATGCAATAATCCAAACATTAGACGGTACATACGCCGATAAACGACCACTACACGTACTACAAGAGGAAATGGAAACACTACGACAAGAAAAGATAGTTTGGAGGAATTTTATAATAAATTAAATAAATATCTAAATCTTGAGTTGGCTAAAATTGAGATAATGTTCACGGATCGTGCCACAATTGAGAACATGAGTGTAATGATGGAAGCTAGTAGTGTGAGAACGTTTATATACGGTTGCAATAGCATCTCAATAGTGAACACGCTATGCGGAAAACAAATCTCTACACTAGCAGACGCCTATGCAGCAGCACAAACAATGCAACACGATACGATGTATCTAAATTTAGATCACAGATTTAATGAGCACCGATTGCCTTCCCATCAAAGAGCACCAAATCCACGTCCACAATTCCAACAGGCACATCACCAACTGAATCTACCTTACAGGTTCACACAGCACCAGAATAGAATTGAACCAATGGAAGTTGAAAGCAGTGGAAAATACCGAAGAACACAAGCATATAATCCGAACAGACAATTTGACAGACAATTTAACCGACAATCTGAGTATAAACCAGCGAATCAAGTGCAACAACCTGTGAAACGTGAAATAATTTCTTCACAAAGATACAGACAGCCTACGAAGGCACAGAGAATGAACAACGTCAACGACTCAGAGGATGAGTCCATAGCAAGTAATCAAAGGAACGTTCAATGCGAAATAGAAGATGATAATTTTTTAGAATAATCAAGGGTTTACCTTGTATGCAGCTAAATCGATATTGTAAATCGGATAGTAAACCCATAGGAAAAACCATAGCACTTTTAGATTCTGGAAGTACCAATAATTATATACGACAATCTAGCACTCTCGGTAAAGACGAAAAATTAGACAACTCATTTCATGTAACCACTATGCACGGGAAAGATCTAATAGAATTAAAAAGAGAAATTGTAATATTTAAACAAAAAATAACTTTTTATGTGATCAAAGATTTTGAATACGAATTATTAATATGTGTTTAAGGATTTATAATATTGGGCATAGAACTGAACATTTCAAAGGAGGGATTAAAACTATTCACGAATAAAAAACCAGTTCATAAATTTAATTACACATTAGATAACAAAAGGTTTGAAAATGAAATAAAATCTCTGATGAAAAATCATTCAGCCGACAGAACTCTACCCTATACAACTACAATACAAGCGACAATACGAACTAAGGACAAAGAACCAATCTGGACAAAACAATATCCCTATCCATATAAAGACAACGAATTCGTAAATACAGAAATTCAGAAACTATTGGATCAACATGTAATACAACCCAGTCGTTCTCCTTATAATTCACCAGTATGGGTAGTACCTAAGAAAGGACTCGATGGTGTGGGAAAACCAAAAAAACGTTTAGTTATCGACTTTCAGAAACTAAATGCGCAAACGATCACGGATAGATACCCTATCCCAGATGTAAATTTGACCATCCAAAATCTAGGAAAAGCTAAGATCTTTTCATCAATTGATTTGGAATCAGGTTTCCATCAAATTAGAATAAAAAAGGAAGACGTTGAAAAGACAGCTTTCAGCATAAACGGTGCAAAGTTTGAATTTTTGAGGATGCCATTTGGTCTCAAAAACGCACCTAGCATATTTCAAAGATGTATAGATGACATTTTACGACCCTATATCGGTAAATTTGCGTATGTTTACATCGATGATGTGCTCATCTTCTCACAAAATGAAGAAGAACATCCCGAGCATTTGGGAATCATCTTTGAAGTTTTAGAAAAAGCCAATATGAAGATTTCAGAGGAAAAATCTCACTTTTTTAAGAAGGAAATTGAGTATTTAGGACACATAATTTGAAACGGAAAGATTACTGTGGACGCAGTAAAGATAGAAACGAGTAAGAACTATCCCGAACCAGAAAACTTAAAAGAACTGCGTTCCTTTCTAGGATTAGCTTCCTATTATCGAAAATTAATTAGGGACTATGCTAAAATAGTAAAGCCACTTACAAATATATTAAAAGGCGAAAATTCAAATATAAGTAAGAACAAAAGTAAAAAACAAGCAATGCAGAAATTGAAGGAAAAGCTTCAAGAGCAGATAGAGTTATTTCAACCGGACTACTAAAAGCCCTTTGAATTAACCACCGACGCCAGCAACTTTGCTATAGGTGCATCTCTCAGTCAAGAAGGTAAACCGATAATGCTAATATCCCATACTTTAAACGAAACGGAACAAAACTATTCGACTAATGAGAAGGAATTATTAGCAATAGTCTGGTCCCTTCGAAAACTTAGAAATCATCTTTATGGTACAGCTGACTTGACGATCTATACGGATCACCAGTCATTAATATTTTCAATATCGGAAAGAAATCCAAATAATAAACTTAAAAGATGGAAGAATTTAATTGAAGAATATGGAGCTAAATTAGTCTACAAACCAGGCAAAGAAAATATAGTAGCCGATGCATTAAGCAGACAGAAATTAAATCATAACGATGCAGATGATCATAGCGACCATAGTGAAGCAAGTTCACCACATGAAGAGTTTAAAACTATATCCAACCTATAAACAATTTTAAGACAAGAATAATACTAATACCCAACTCAGAAGAAAAGGTGTTAACCGAAACTCCATTTGAAAACTATACTAATTGGAAAATTCATTTTACTAATGTTAACTACGTACTACAACAGATAAAAGATATTGTCAACCCCAAGGTGATTACACCAATCCACTGTGATGCTGAAACGTGGTTTACAGTAAAAACTCAATTATATAATACATATACTACATATAAGATAGTATACAGTCCTACACTAGTAGAAGACAGATAGGGATAAACAAACCTATTTAACTACAAAAACACATAATCGAGCACATAGGAATTTCAAGAATAATTTAGAAGACATGAAACTCAAATATTTCTGGCCCAAAATGAAACAAGAGGTCAAAACCTTTACAGAAAATTGTGAAAACTGCCTAACAAATAAATATGAAAGACACCCAAAGAAACAAGAAATAAAAGCAACCCCAATACCGGATAGACCTGGAGAATTCCTGCACATGGATGTATTTCACTTGTCAGACAAATATTTCCTAACAGTAATTGACAAATTCTCGAAATATACATACATACTTTCAAATAATACCCTACAAAATCGAGATTACAAATCATATAGAACTGATTGTACGAACAATATTTCCTAAATGTAAAAACAACGGACAATGAAAGCATTTTTATGAGTGCACCAACGGAGGTTTTATTAATAAAACTAAATATAAACCATTTCAAAACGCCTATACAACATTCCCAGACGAATGGACAAATAGAAAGATGTCATTCAACCATTCTCGAATTATCTAGACTATTGGCTAGACAAAATGATTCAACTCCACATGAAGAAATTGTTAATGCTATACACGCATATAACGAAACAATTCATTCTACCATAGGACAAAGACCTGTGGACGTACATTTTAATCATGATAAGTACCTAAACATAAAAAAAACTCTAGCGCACTTGAACCGCTAGAAACACTAATGTTCGAAGAACAGTAGAAGTTTCGTGCAGGTTTTGAGTGCATATTCCACCACATGAGCTGCTTATTACGGCCAAACTGTTTCAAATGCCACGTTTTACTTTGGTCTCAAGAATGAACTATAACTCATATGGTAAAAGGTTTCAGATATTACCACTGTCATGGGTTTCAAAGTTTATGAAAGAAAAACACTTGTTAATTATATTCGTTATCAGTTGCTTATTTCACCAAACTTTGAAAGCAGCATCTCATATAACATCAATGAAGAAAATGCTCAGTGCCTGCAGCACTGCAACTGAAGTTAGTGTTTGGGGCTGCGATCCGAAAAATTTGCAGAACTTAGGGAATTGAAACATCGGTTATTTATTTTAATTGTAAATGTTTCCGGTATGAATACTAACTGTAAGCATTTATTGATACAAAAGTAGCACAACCGACTCGTGCTGGCAACCTTTCGCCAGTATCAAAGCCAAGAATATATCACATCTGCTTCACGTTGTTATATTACATTCGAAGTTATAGGAGTATAAAGAAATTTAGGGTTACCTGCAGCGAGTTTTTTCAAATAATCGAAAGCTTAATATTTGCTGTTTATTGTCACTACAATATCATTACCAATTGAAAATTCTACGATAAAACCGCTTAATAAAGATATTGCAAACAAACACAAAACCAGCAATAGCTGGCAACCCTATTATGGCTTTTCAACCAAATTTGGCCTGAATAATGCTTATAACAAGTTCCATTAATTGTATGAAATTCGTATTGATTTCATGAGAGAATTTTCAAAACCAAAGACACAAAAATTACCATAGCTGGCAGTACCAATCGAATTTTTCAACCAAATTTCTATTAAACAGAGTTTAGAGTAAGGTGCAGCTACTGTATCAATTTCATGAAAATTTGGTTACTAATTCACATTTCATAGGGCAAAAAGCAGTTTTTTTTTCTTTGTAATTTTTCAAGATGGCACCACTGGCACAGAGTTGCCCACATTTCAAAATCGCTTCTATCAGACCTGGTTCTACTTAAGTCCAATGCATTCTGTAAATTTCAGTTGTATCTGATTTTTGGTTCGTGAGTTCCCGTGAACAGCAGTTTTTGATGCTAAAAATAAAGGTTAACTGGGAAAGGGTTACCGTTCTTGTCCGATATGAAATTTCCAAAGTTTTACTTTGAACGTGTAGATTAAGCATACGATTTGTATACAAATTGGTTTTATTGTAAGAAACGGACATTTTTAGGATATTCGATGGTTTGAATGTTTTCACTTCCAAATTTTTATTTTTTCAAATTTAAGACACCAAAATTATCATAGCTGGCAGCTCCAACGGAATTTTTCGACCAAATTTCTGCCAAACGTGGTTTAAAATAAGGTCCAGCTACTGTGTGAATTTCGCCAAAATCGAACGATTCAATCAGAATTTATAGGGCTAAAAATAGTTATCTTTTTTATTGATTTTTCAAGATGGCACCACTGGCACAGAATCGCCCGCATTTCAAAATCACTTCTACCAGACCTGGTCCTATTTAAGGCCTATACAGTCTGCAAATTTCAATTAATTCTGCTCATCAGATCGTGAGTTTCCGTGAACAGAAGTTTTTGATGCTAAAAATATAGGTAAATTGGGCAAGGGTTACCAGGCGTGTCCGTTATACCATATAAAATTTTTTTTATGGTCTATGTAAAAAAACCACGAAATTTACATATGAGTGGCTTTTTTTGAAGAAACGGCATTTTTTCAAGAGGGACGATAATTTGGAGGTTTTCACTTTCAGTGCTTGCCCTAGCTTCAGGGTTGTCAGCACGCTCATCAAAAGCTACAGGAATTTACAATTAAATAATACCAATATGTCCTGAAAATTTGGTAATGATTGAATAGCTCTGTCAAAAGTTATCGCAATTTAAAAATTTTAAATTTTTCCCGTTCTCTTTTTAGGCACCCAGCGCACACATGGGGTTAAAAACTTCCAAAACATTATCCGATTCACATGTAAAACACGTTCGAGATTTATTTTGGTAACTTTATTTTTGCAAAACTTATTTGTGTACGGAATAATAGGTATATTAAAAATATCACTAAAATAGCCGCCAGCGCCAAAGGGTTAAAGATTTTCAACTTTTTCTGAGACTTGGCACTATTCTCCATAAACACCAATGTGTCCTAAAAATTTCAGTTCAATCGGATGGCGCATTCCTGAGATTTTTTCACTGAAATTTTTTGATTATATATATATATATATATATATATATATATATATATATATATATATATATATATATATATATATATATATATATATATATATAGATATATATATATATATATATATATATATTTATATATATATATATATATATATATATATATATTGTATATATATATATATATATATATATATATATATATATATATATATATATATATATATATATATATATATATATATATATATATATATATATATATATATATATATATATATATATAGAAATATGAATTTTTTGCCAAAGTGATTTTAATACTAAAGTTCTTCTTCGAACATTAGTAATAAATTAATAGAATCACAACAGAAAATGATTATATTTGAGAATAAAAAGAGAATCTTTAAAATATTTCAGCCTGGAGAAACGATCTATGTAAAATCAAATAGGCGCAATAAAAAAGAACCACGGTACAAGAAATTTATTGTCAAAGAAAATCGCGAGGACACAATTCTAACGGTCAAAGGGAGGATCATTCACAAGGATGACATTCGCAATGCAAATAATACTAATAACACACAGCATTAACCTATACCAAACTATAGCTACAAAAGACTATAATATAATACAAAAATTTCTTATTAATAAAAAGCGACGAAGCTTATATCTTTGAAAGATTCGATTTCCTATACCACATTACGAATTTAACGAAATTCTCAATCATACTAGACAAAGTAAGGAATAAACCAGACTTCGATAAAGTAGACGTTCCTACAGTAACTAGAATTGAAAATCTTTTACTACAACTAAATGAACATAGAGCCAGAAGATCGTTAAACTTTCTGGGATCAATGATTAAATTCATTACTGGAAATCCAGACAATAAAATATGAATCGTATATAAAGAATCGTGTAAAATAAGAATCGTATGCATTGTTGGTCAAGAACTATTGTATAAAAAGCACATGCAATACACTGCATGACCTACGATGCAATAAATCGAAAACAAGTCATAAGCTATATTTGTAAACAGCGAAGCGATCGAAGTATTGACCGCGATATGCATATTTGACGCATTCAGCAAGAATGCATTAATTGATATTTTGTATGCGGTAATGTTGTATGTAGGTTAAGGTGACTAGTTATGTTATTTTGATTAAGTGCATTTTGTATGTAGAAGTAATATTTGGGTTAAGATAACAATTTATGTTATGATGCATTTTTCACATGTAGGAAGTAAGATTATTGAATGAAAGATATAAGAAGAGTGATTTTGAATAATAAATTGAGTTCCTCACGAACCAGCTGTGTGTTAATACAAGTAGAATTTGTCTGATGCACAAGTGTAGGTGCTTGAGCATTAAGAGTCGACGAGGTTGACAGACTACAGCAGTCGTTTGACTCGGAATCTGCTCTTGCGAGGTTTTCTTGCAAAGCAAATAGAAAGCACGGCAAATGTTTTAGGGGTAGCTTAAACATGGTGCCATCATTAACTGCGGCCTCGCCGCTTTGGTAGTAAGGACTCAACATTTAGTTCAAGGTGTTCAGGTTCAAGTGCTTGAATATCTTGTTTTCAAACTTTGCAAGCTAATGTGGTTCAAGTACCGCATCAGCATCAAACGCAGAGTATACATTTTGGTGACCCCGACGTGATTCAAAGAGCAGTATTCTTTGAATCAAAAAATTATTATCAGTGAGGATAATAATAGACATCGCTGCAGGAAGGAGTATCAACGGAAAATTGTATAATTCAACCAGGCGAATTATACCATTCATCGCGAACTATTGTTCATTCACGCGATCCAACTCAGCGAATCGCTACAGCAATTCAACCCGGCGAATTGTTAGAAGTACGAACGACAATTCAACATCGCAACTGTAAGGAAGCAAACTCGCTGAAAGAGTCAAAATGTCCACAGTTGAAGAATTAGCTATTGAGCAGCAACGAACTGGAGAAGAAATCCAGCAGCTCATTTGCCTCTTTAAAGGAGACACCGAGGCAAGAAAAACTAGAACCTACTATGAAAAATGGTTTAAGTTATTAGAGGATGGTTGGTCCAAATTTGAGGCGCCTCATAACAAAATATTGCAAGTCGCTGACGGGTCGCGACAACATGCGTATTTCACAAAAGACTATTTCATTGAAATAGGAGCTTTGGTCAGCCATTACCGAAAGGTATTCAGTAAAGATATTAGTGAATCAAAGGGGACTCCAAAGATGCAGCATTCAACTAAAGGCTCAGAGCAAATAGCAGAGCAACGAACAATTTGTCAGACAGAACAAATAGGGAACACTGCGGGAACTGTCCGAAAACAGAAAGCGCTAATAGCATCAATGAAAAGGCTTTTGTCATTGAAAATAGAAGATAATCAGCCTAATTCATACTACGAATATAAGATGAACTCGTTTGATCAGCTCTGGAAACAAATTGAGTCTAACCATTACACTATATGTGAAGCAATGGAACAACTTGAGACTGTCGGATACTCCATGAAGGACTACATTGAACTTGAAACAGAAGTACAATCTGTGCTGCCTACACTGGCCGTCAAGCTGAGTAGTCAACCAATTCCAGCTATAATTAAAGGTGGCCAAAAACCAGAAATTGATTCACCAAAGATAACTATCCCAAAGTTTGATGGTAATTATTTACATTGGCCACAGTTCTATGACCTCTTTGTGGAGATCATTCACAAAAGACCATTAGATAACATTCAAAAGATGTGGTATCTAAAAACCAACTTAACTGGTGAAGCAGAGCGACTAGTTAGACATCTCCCATTAACGAAGGAGAATTACGAGATTGCATGGACCACTTTAAAAGATAGATACCACAATAAAAGGGTTTTGGCATCCACGATTCTTCAACGACTTCTTGAGCAACCCACCAATAACTCCGACACGACATCGTCAAGCAGCATAAAGGCTTTACATGATACAACAAAGGAAAGTTTGTTAGCACTGGAAGCATTAAAAATACCAACAGACAATTGGGGACCTTTATTACTGCACATGCTGATCAAAAAACTGGATAAGGCAACAAGAATCCTTTAGGAACAATCATTAAAGGATCCTAGAGAGCTTCAACAGATGGATGAGTTCCTGAAGTTTTTAGAATTCAGATTCCAATCTCTGGAAGCGATTTCACAAAGGGCAAAGCCGAGTGGTGTGAAGACTTGTACGACAGTAACATCAACAATTCAAGCAGGAAACAACATCAAGTGCAAACTTTGCAAACATGACACGCATAGTTTGAACAATTGTCGAAACTTTCTTCAATTGCCAACAACAAAGCGGAAGCAATACGTGCAGGAAAATAAGCTATGTTTTAATTGCTTAAAGGCAGGGCATAGAATCTCTACATGCACTTCACGCAACTGTTCGAAGTGTAATAAAAAACATCATACGTTGCTGCATATTGAAGACACTCAACCACAAACAATAACAACTGATCACGGGGCCAGAATCGAAAAAAGGTCATCGACAACCCTAACCGCTTCCATGCAGGCTCGAGCCACAGGATATGTACTCCTTAGCACAGCGCGAATACAGTTGATGTCAATCAATGGAGAAAGGGTAGAATGTCGAGCAATTTTGGATTCTGGGTCACAAATCAATATGGTGACAGAAAGATTAGTGAAGCGCCTAGGAATATCTTCCAAGCCGACGTCATTGAATATTGAAGGCATTGGAAAGGCAAAGAGTGAAGCTCATCGACGTGTTCATCTCAGTTTTCAATTACGAACAACTGCATATGCAACATCTATGGAAGCTTTTGTCATTCCACAAATTATTTCGGATCAGCCATCGCAGAGGATAGACATAACGAATTGGCCATTACCATCGAATGTTCAACTTGCCGACCCTGATTTTAACCGGCCGGATAAAATCGATCTACTGTTAGGAGCTGAGTTTTACCCTTTGATATCACTGGCAGGACGTATTCATCTAGCTAACCATCTACCTATCTTACAAAATACGCTGCTTGGGTGGATAATAGTTGGCAAGTTTTCGGAAGTCCTACAAGAAACTTTCGTTTGTGGAATAAACAGTGCTGAAGAAGAATCTATAGACAAACTCCTCACTCGTTTTTGGAATATTGAAGAGCCAGTACAACAAAATAAAATGTTGTCTGTTGCAGAGAAGGAATGCGAAGCTCACTTTAATCATCACACTAGACGAACATCAGCAGGACGTTTTGTCGTCAAGCTACCAATGCTAGACAATTCAACCTCTCTTGGATCATCATTACAGACAGCTACAAGAAGATTTTTATCGCTTGAGCGTCGACTAACGTCAAATCCTCAGCTAAAAAAACAATACGCTGAGTTCATGGATGAATACGAGAATCTTGGGCACATGAAGGAAGTCAGCCAGGAAGGAATTTCATCTCCTCATTATTTCATTCCCCATCACTGTGTCTTACGACCAGATAGCAGTACTACAAAACTACGTGTAGTGTTTGATGCCTCTTCAAAATCGTCTTCTGGCAAATCACTTAATGATATCTTGCATAAAGGTCCGATAGTACAAAAGGATTTGTTCTCCATTCTTCTCCGGTTTCGGCTACCAAGATACGCATTTGTCACCGACATTGAAAAAATGTACAGACAAGTTTTAATTCATCCAGATGACGAAATGTTGCAGTTAATTGTATGGAGGAAAACTCCAATGGACTGTTTGAAATATTACCGATTAAAAACAGTTACTTATGGAACTCAATCGGCACCATACCTTGCAACAAAATGCCTGCAGCAATTAGCTAAAGAAGCAAAATCATCGTTTGCGTTGGGTGCAGCAGTGATCGAAAGAGATTTCTACATTGACGATTGTCTGACAGGAGCCGATAGTTTGGCCGAAGCACTTCAAGTCCAATAAGAAATTACTTCAATTTTACAAAGTGCAGGTTTCAAGTTGCGTAAATGGAGCGCCAACCATTCACGATTATTGCAAGGTGTCCCAAAGGAAGATCGAGAAGTCAACCTGGAGCTAGCTACTGATGACAATAAGGCTGTAAAGACCCTTGGCCTTTCATGGACTCCACTACAGGATGATTTCTGCATAAAAACAAATATTAATACGAGTTCAATTATCTCAAAACGAACAGTGGCAGCAGATATTGCACGTTTTTATGATCCACTTGGATTATTCGCACCGGTTGTTGTAATGGCAAAGATTTTTATTCAGAAATTATGGCAATTCAAGCTTGGCTGGGATGACGTACTATCAGAAGAATACCAAAATGAATGGGCAATGTTTCGAAGTAAATTGCAAACTCTCAACAACACAAAAATTCCCAGACATATTTTCAACCATCAGATACCGCGGAACATTCAGTTACATTGCTTTACGGACGCGTCAGAAAGGGCGTACGGTGCCGCAATCTATGTGCGTGCAGCACTTCAAGATGGCACAGTCAAAGTCAGACTCTTATGTGCAAAATCACGTGTCGCTCCGCTTAAAACTCAAACAATTCCACGATTGGAGTTGTGTGCAGCACTCCTGGGTGCACAACTTATGACACGCGTGGTAGAAGAGCTGAACTACGGAAACAATAGCATAAGCTTCTGGACAGATTCTCAGGTCGTATTAAGTTGGATTAATTCGAACTCATCAGCCTATCAGACATTTGTTGCACATCGAATTGCAAGACTTCAATAGCTAACACTGACTAATCAATGGAGATATGTGCCCACAAAACACAATCCAGCCGATGTGTTATCCCGAGGATTAAAACCTGGACAGATGCCACCTTGCAACATTTGGTTTTACGGACCCTTATTTTTGTCCGGACCCGCATCAAGCTGGCCCATCGCAATTCAGAAAACAGACTTACCTGACGAGTGCTCTGAACGAAAACGGGGTACACAGGTACCAACTGCTGTGTCTGCATCTGTTTCAACTGCTGAAGATATTATATATAAAGTTAACTCGAAAAATTCATTTCCGAAACTGCAACGAATCGTTGGCTATATGTTAAGATTCATTGGACGTGTCAAGAAGGCTGGCAATGGTTCCTGCTCATCGCTTGTACTGAGTCCACTAGAGCTTGAAAATGCATTGCATGTCATAATAAAAACAGTACAGCAAACGGAATTCAAGGATGAAATTAAGCAATTAAGCATAAATGGAAAAGTGAACAGCAACAACTCTTTGGTCAGTTTATCGCCATTTTTAGATGAAAAGGGTATTATGCGAGTTGGAGGTCGATTACAGTCATCATCACTGCCATATGACGCTAAGTATCCAATGCTGCTCCCATACAATGACCCAATTGTGAAGCTAATTATGCAAGAAGCTCATATGAGGAACATGCACTGTGGACCACAGGCATTATTGGCACAAATACGACAAAGATTCTGGCCAATAAAAGGAAAAATAATGGCTAGATCAACCGTTCAACATTGTGTCCGTTGTATCAGAGCCAAACCGGTCGTGTTTCAACAGCTTATGGGCAATTTACCATCAGCAAGAATTCAGCCTGCACGTCCTTTCTTAAAAACCGGCGTGGACTTCTGTGGCCCTTTCTGGATACATCACAAAATTAGAGGAAAACGACCATACAAAGCATATGTGGCAGTTTACTGTTGCTTCGCTACAAAGGCTGTTCACTTGGAAGTCGTGAGTGATCTAACAACCGATGCCTTCATAGCCTCCCTTAAACGGTTCATAGCTCGTCGAGGACACTGCAGAAATCTTTATTGCGATAATGCAACAAATTTTGTTGGAGCTAGAAATCAACTAGCAGAATTATCGTCTGCTGTTCATGACAAGGCAGGACTCGAGAAGATTACTTCGACGTGCAGTAAAATAGGAATTGATTTCAATTTTATTCCTCCACGAGCTCCTCATTTTGGAGGACTTTGGGAGGCAGCTGTCAAGTCTGCTAAACATCTCTTAGTTCGAAGTATCAACACAACATCATTAACGTATGAAGAGCTGGAAACTGTGATCATTGAAATCGAGTCGATCCTAAATTCAAGACCGATCACCCCCATGTCCAATGATCCCAATGATTTATACGCTCTTACGCCCGGGCATTTTTTGATCGGTGAACCACTTACAGCTCCAGTGGATTCACTGGCATCATCTTTGAAGACTAATCTAAACACTCGCTGGAATATCGTGTCTAACATATAACACGAATTTTGGAAACGTTGGAGCTTGGAGTACTTTAGTGAGCTGCAACATCGATATAAATGGAAGGATCGTTTGCCGAATGTTGAAATCGGCACCATGGTCATAATCAAAGAAGATAACCTTCCAACGCTGCAATGGCCATGAGGCAGAATAATAAAAACGTACAAAGGTGAAGATGGAGTTGTTCGAGTGGTAGATGTGAAAACAACTGGTGGAACTCTGAAACGTGCAGTAAATCGACTTGCACCTTTATTTCCAGACGATAATGAACTCAGAAAACCTGTTGAAGGAAAATGTACAAAAAATAGCAACGAGAAATTACCAACATTAAAGCAGGGTTGCCCGCGACCACCAGAACCAAATCAACAGCCATTAAAACGCTCGCGACCATCACTAAGATCAGCATTAGTAACATTATTTTGCACTTGCCTCTTCATATCATCAACAAAGGGCCAATCAATAGAAAACAAGCCATTTGATAAAAATCTTGGCTTCTACTTTGAAAAATTGGGTCCGGTGGGGATAACTACAAGTGAATGGAAGATGGTGACGTATTTCAATATGAAACCTTACTGGAAAGAGTTTGAGATTATTGAAAGATATCCAGAGGTAATAAAAAATTTATGTAAAGGTGGGTCACCCTCGAATAGCTGCTCAAGTATCGGAACCCAGTTGGAGAGAGCCGTTTCCGATTTAGAACTTAACAACAAATTACTGAGACCAACGACACTCATACGCGGTAAACGAGGTGCTTTTAACTTCATCGGAAACGTTGCTCATACTCTTTTCGGAATATTAGATGCCGATGATGCAGACGAAATAGCTACGACGATAAATGCACTCCACCAAAATGAACAAGAAGTTGCAAGGCATTTAAACAATCAAACATCATTTATTGATAGCACGCTTACCATTATGAAAAAGAGTCAAGAAGATATTGAGAAGGAATTTAAGTATATCGAAAATAAATTCAACCAAACAAGAAACATGCTGAATAGTCTACAACAAAGGGAAGAAATTTCTGAACAGATCACAGAAATTACGTTTCAGGCTTCTACGCTATTAATAAATCATCAAAGGATTCAAGATTCACTAATAGACATTGTGACAGACTCACATCATGGAAAACTCAACCCGGAACTGTTGCCTCCAGAACAACTACAAATACAGTTAACAAAACTAAAGGCAATGCTACCACCAAATTTGAATTTGCCATTAGAAACAAAGGAGTTGCGGAAGTTTTACAATCTAATGGCTATAAAGGGGCAAATAACAGATGAGTATGTTATTTTCACAATAAAAATCCCGCTAGTGGCTACAGAACAGTTTGAAATACTAAAGGTAGTGCCAGTTCCCTTTAAGGTTGACCTCAATTTCGTTGCCTTGGCTCCGTCATCACCGTATTTGATCACAGACCTGCATAGAGAACAATATTATCCAGTTAAAGAAGATGAGTTCCGCCAATGTGTATCACTTAATGAATATCAATTTCTATTTCGGCATTATGGACCATTATTTAGGAAAGGTGCAGCCCAGAGTGCCTGCGAAATGAGTATACTCAGTCATGCAACAGCAACATCTTCATGTACAACAAGGGTAATTGGACCTGCGCCTCACTGGACTCAACTGCATAATCCGAATCAGTGGATATACGTTTTGGATAGAGAAACATCGATTAATGTTGTATGTGGAAAACGTCTAACGGAAATGATACTTCATGGTTCCGGCATAATAGCTATTCATGGGAATTGTGTCATCAGGCAGTCTTTGTTGACTATTACGGGGAGTAATATCTTAGGAACGAAAATATATACTTCTTACACACCAGTTAGAGACATCACTGATCTAATTGCTGTAGAGAAAACATCTGAAGCTCCTGACGATGGGTACAAAAGCCAATTTCATTCGCAGACTAAGGAACTGATGTTGCTAAAGGAACAACTAGCAACATTGCAAGTGAGCATGCCAGATAACATTAAGAAACATCATGTGCATCATTACTCTGTGGGATACTATATCAGCCTCATCTTAACGGTGATTGCGTTAATTGGTTGTGGTTGGATCGTGATACGTCGCCGTAAATTAAATCAACCTGAAGAACCTACCAAAGAAGCACCGGTACCATTACCCAGATTGTCACCTAATTCACCTTTTACCGTTACGATAGATTAATAAGTTGAACCTCTGTCCAACGGGGGGGAGTATGTAAAATAAGAATCGTATGCATTGTAGGTCAAGAACTATTGTATAAAAAGCACATGCAATACACTGCATGACCTACGATGCAATAAATCGAAAACAAGTCATAAGCTATATTTGTAAACAGCGAAGCGATCGAAGTATTGACCGCGATATGCATATTTGACGCATTCAGCAAGAATGCATTAATTGATATTTTGTATGCGGTAATGTTGTATGTAGGTTAAGGTGACTAGTTATGTTATTTTGATTAAGTGCATTTTGTATGTAGAAGTAATATTTGGGTTAAGGTAACAATTTATGTTATGATGCATTTTTCACTTGTAGGAAGTAAGATTATTGAATGAAAGATATAAGAAGAGTGATTTTGAATAATAAATTGAGTTCCTCACGAACCAGGTGTGTGTTAATACAAGTAGAATTTGTCTGATGCACAAGTGGAGGTGCTTGGTCATCAAGAGTCGACGAGGTTGACAGACTACAGCAGTCGTTTGACTCGGAATCTGCTCTTGCGAGGTTTTCTTGCAAAGCAAATAGAAAGCACGGCAAATGTTTAAGGGTAACTTAAACATGGTGCCATCATTAACTGCGGCCTCGCCGCTTTGGTAGTAAGGACTCAACATTTAGTTCAAGGTAGTGATGCGCGATTGCGAGATATTAAAATCGATTGTTTCGATTGTTCAAATATCTCGAAACATCTCGATTATTTAAGTTGGACTCGATTGTTGCAATCGAGATAATCGAGACAATCGCGCGATTCGAGATAATCGAGACAATCGAGCGATTCGAGATAATCGGCCGATTCGAGATAATCGAGACAATCGAGCGATTCGAGATAATCGGCCGATTCGAGATAATCGAGCGATTCGAGACAATCGAGGCAATCGAGACAATCGAGACAATCGAACATCTCGCAATCGATCATTCGGTCGGTCAAGTCATCGACAATCGGTTGACGGCAATTGAGTGAGCCATAAAGCACGTTTCGTTGCCGCAGCCAATAAAAAAATGTTCAAATATTTCAGCAAAAATATTAAGTGTTATTATTTGATCAAACTGCAATTTTTTGGGAAATATTGATGTATAAAAGGATATGTTTATCTTAAGTTAAAATTAAGATATCTTTAACTCTTTGGTGGCGGTGGGCATGTTAGTGTTTAAGCACACCAGTATACACAGTACGCTTGTAGAACCGCTTGTGAAGAATAGATTTGAATGGATTGGATATACTATTTAGTAGATTTTTTTACGTGTGCATACATATGGAATGTAATGATCAGATATGCATGGAAATTTGTATGGCTAGCATTTATCATGTTTAAATGGCTGGTAGTTTTGCTAAAACTATTAAGTCTGATCAAAGTGTATGATCAAATATTATATGAAGTTGAGTTTTGTCATGCTGTTAAGTATGTTAAAATAAAATCTGCTTTTAGATAGTGCAGTTTGAAAGCATATCATTTATCCAGTATTTTCGCACTTGCGAGTATTTTATTCAAATATTCAAAAAGTTTTTAGGGCAAAAGTACCTGAAATCGGCCAATTTTGGGTTAGAGTGGTTTTGGACATAACGGGCCAAGACCTATTGCTGTGATACAAAGATTTCGGTTTTGTAGGGGAGTAAGGGGTTTTTTGGCCATAGTTTGGCAAAAACTGCCTTTACCGCGCTTTCAATGATTGAAAGTGGTTGGGGAGTACAATAGTGATATTTTAAGGATGAAAAAAATTTGTATGGGGAAAATTACGATAGACTAAAAGTGCTAAATAAGAAAAGTTTGAGATCCTTTTTGGTTCGATGATTGGCTTCTCCGGCTGTGCATTATGCCGTATCTTCGAAACTAGGCCACTTTTTCCCAGACTTGTATGGACTTTCCCCCCAAAACAGCTCAGAAATGTCCCGGAACTCAAGCTACGCAAAAAAAAAAAATTTTGAAAAATTCGACGTTTTTGCCCAATTTTCCCCATAAAAATTTTTTTCATCCTTAAAATATCAATATTGTGCTCCCCGACCACTTTCAATCATTGAAAGCGCGGTAAAGGCAGTTTTTGCCAAACTATGGCCAAAAAACCCCTTACTCCCCTACAAAACCGAAATCTTTGTATCACAGCAATAGGTCTTGGCCCGTTATGTCCGAAACCACTCTAACCCAAAATGGGCCGATTTCAGGTACTTTTGCCCTAAAAACTTTTTGAATATTTGAATTAAATACTCGCAAGTGCGAAAATACTGGATAAATGATATGCTTTCAAACTGCACTATCTAAAAGCAGATTTTATTTGAACATACTTAACAGCATGACAAAACTCAACCTCATATAATATTTGATCATACACTTTGATCAGACTTAATAGTTTTAGCAAAACTACCAGCCATTTAAACATGATAAATGCTAGCCATACAAATTTCCATGCATATCTGATCATTACATTCCATATGTATGCACACGTAAAAAAATCTACTAAATAGTATATCCAATCCATTCAAATCTATTCTTCACAAGCGGTTCTACAAGCGTACTGTGTATACTGGTGTGCTTAAACACTAACATGCCCACCGCCACCAAAGAGTTAAAGATATCTTAATTTTAACTTAAGATAAACATATCCTTTTATACATCAATATTTCCCAAAAAATTGCAGTTTGATCAAATAATAACACTTAATATTTTTGCTGAAATATTTGAACATTTTTTTATTGGCTGCGGCAACGAAACGTGCTTTATGGCTCACTCAATTGCCGTCAACCGATTGTCGATGACTTGACCGACCGAATGATCGATTGCGAGATGTTCGATTGTCTCGATTGTCTCGGTTGCCTCGATTGTCTCGAATCGCTCGATTATCTCGAATCGGCCGATTATCTCGAATCGCTCGATTGTCTCGATTATCTCGAATCGCTCGATTGTCTCGATTATCCCGATTGTCTCGATTATCTCGATTGTCTCGATTATTCTCTCGATTGTTTTGGCGCATCGATTGCGATTCTCTCGATTGCGATTATCTCGATTATTTTGTGACGCCGATTGCGATTATCTCGATTGTTAAAATATCTCGCAATCGCCCATCACTAGTTCAAGGTGTTCAGGTTCAAGTGCTTGAATATCTTCTTTTCAAACTTTGCAAGCTAATGTGGTTCAAGTACCGCATCAGCATCAAACGCAGAGTATACAGATGATATAATGGAAATCAGAGAATCTATGAACCACATCATTGAAAACAACAATAAACAACAAGTTATAAATTCCGACTTTGACGAAAGACTAAAACTAATTACATCATCACTTATACATTATACATTGACACTAAACGAAATTTATGTAGAAGTCGAAAACCTATTAGAAGCAATAAACCTCTCTCAAATATACTAAATCTTAAAGAAATCAAAGGAATTATAAAGAAAGAAAAGACAGATATACCTGTTATAAATATCTTCGAATATGCTCAAATATTTGTACTAAAATATAACGATATAATAGCCTTAGCATTTAAATATCCTATTATAATTAAGAGAATGAAATCATTCGAAGTAGTTACACTAGCAACTAAATATGGAAAATATGATATGCATCAAAATGTTGGAATATTAAAAAACCGATTTGTACCATTAGAAAAATGTAAAAACTTTTTAGATAAAAATATATGTAAGGGATCAAAAGACAACAATTGTACTATTCCACTCATTTATGAAAAACAAGCTAAATGTAATATAATACAAGAAAACGATCAAAGAATCAATAGAATGAATTTTGGAAATGTAATTATCAGCGGAACAAATAATGTTTGTAATGAGACTTATAATGGAAGATACTTGATAACATTTTTGAAAGAAATAACGATAAATGGTGAGACATTTGTGAATTACAAGACTAAAATTGAAGAATGGTCATCACACGAATATGACTTTAACGTAGAAATAAAAGAAATATTAGAAATTGAATCACCTCACAAATTTTCAAATATCCAGTCATTGAACAAATTCGTCATCCCTTTTGAAAATTATCCCGTTTTGAGTACAGTAATAGCAACCATAATCATTGCAGTAATAATTGTATTAATATTCCTTTCAATGAATTTTTGGGAAAGATATAATGAATACAAAGCAAATAAGTTTAAAGAGGAAATAAATAAGGTCTATTATAAAGCCCTGAAGGAAGAAATATTAGAATACATAGAAGTCGGGACGATCTTCTTTTCGGTGAAGGGGAGAGTTAAGGGCACACGCACTCAGAAATATTCAAGTCGCACCACATTCCTTAAGAATGCAAATTAGAAAGTCTCAAGTAATTACCATATTAGATAACATAAGTGCATTGTAAGTCAAGAATGACCACAAATGGTAATTTAAGTGAATTTGTAACTAATCAATCAAAGGGCGACCGCACCCATTGCAGAATGATATAAATAACCGAGACCTCTTCAGCTCGACCTTTTCTAGTACTAAGATATCAATTAGACTAGTCGCACATTGTAAGACTTGACGTTGTAAATAAATTTTATATTTTTTTATCAACAGACGTCTTATAATTGTTAATTCGCGCAATTCGTCTCCGGTCGATGGAGAAGGTTGATTACGATAATATGCTTCCCGTTTACTTATCAGTTACCATCTATACCGTGAGCATCCGACTGGTACAATACACAGGTCGAATGCTACGGCAGTACGTTATCTATGAGTGGTGGGTACAAACTTCCTACTAAGTGGAGTGGTGATTGCCCGCGATTGCTCAGCCTTCCCCGGGGAAGGCTGTATTTTTTTTTTCAATATAAAAGGGTGTACACGTACTCGTACACATTGTTACAACGTAACAACTCCCCCCTTACCACAAGAGGATTTCCCAAAATCCGAATTCTAACTCGTGGTTACAGATCGTTTGTTTCATTCTCGTGGTTACGGATCGTTTGACGCGCCGCGTGGTCTATTAGTAAGAGAAACGTATCCGCCTCTATCCCAGGAAGAAAATTTGGCAGGTCAGCACTCACCATGTGCTACCCCCTATTACAACAATTTAACTATTATTACAATTAAACTTCCATAAGAATTAAACTTTATTCGCTAGTTTCTACCTTTATTCTATGGCAATTACTCTCTAATCGCTAATTTCTATCTTAACTTCCTAGCAATTACTCTCTATTCACTAAATTTTTAGCTTTATTCAATTGTAATTAATCGTTAATCGCTAGTTCCTATATATATTCTATAGCAATTACTCCTATGCCGTTAACTTCTATCTTTATTCTCAAGAAATTCTCCTCATACCCCCTTCTGCTATCAGTGTTTGCTCTTGTGAGCTAATTCTGATCTATTTCCATTTGATGTATCTAGTTCACTCTTATCTATTTTCGTTTGATGCCGCTAATTCTTATCTATTTCCATATGATGTATCTAGTTCACTCTTATCTACTTTCATTTGATGTAGCTAATTCTTATCTATTTTCATTTGATGTATCGTGTTCACTTTAATTTGTTAAATTAAGTTTGTTCGAAATTCATAATTAACTAATAAGTTGACTTCTATCTGAACGTGTTTCATTAATCTTTCAACAAATTTTTGTTTCAGTTCATAATTTCACGGTTTTTATAAGCTAAGAATTATTATTTACCTAAACTAACTTTTAACTCGTTCTCATTAATCGTTCTCATTTCTACCACGTTCCACCTTACACTCTGTTCTTCTATCTTATGCTACCTTGGACTCTATAACTTTTCTAAATACTACCTAAATCTATGTGGTTATGGCTAATTTTCTTTTTCTTTTACTTAGATTTCTCTAATTCTGCTGATTCCCATCTAGCTATCCCGAATTCCATTTGATCGTGTCTCTCCAGCCTATTGCTATTTCACCAGTTCTCATACGAATTCGCACTTTCACGGTTTCTTTTAGGTTCCTTGTCGTGACGACAGTATCGGGCGCCTAAATCCAATGGTCTATGGGCAGAGGGACGATAGCGATCCCGGAATGCCAGCGCCCCAGGAAAAAAAGGAATTTTCGAGCGATGTTAGCAACCAGCAGCGAAAAGAACGAGACAGTGGCGATTTAGAGTTTTAGGCTTAGAGAATTAAGTTTAACTTTTTAAGATTAAGATTTAAGTTTAGATTTCCGAGCTTAGTTGTGTGAAAGCAGCTTGACAGTCCTGGGTCCACTTGAACTTCTGGTGCTTTTTCAGGAGATTCTTGAGTGGCGCTGTCAGCGTGGCAAAGTCTTGTATGAATCTCTTATACCAGGAGACCATTCCCTGGAAATGTCGTACTCATTTCATATTTTTAGGCGAGGGAATCTCCATCAGACTCCTTACCTTGTCCGGATCCACGTTCAAACCCCTCTCGTCTACGACGTAGCCCAAGTATTTCAATTGGGGACGACAGAACTCGCACTTGTCGCGGGACACTCTCAGACCCGCCTGCCTCAACCCCCGGAAGACTTCCCTCAAGGTTTCCAAATGCTTCGCGAAATCCTGCGTCACCACGATGATATCATCGAGATAGGTGAACACGTAAGGTTCGAGATCCGGTCCAAGCACTTAGTCAATCAGCCGCTGCCACGTCGCTGGGGCATTTCGCAAGCCAAATGGCATCCTCCGAAACTGAAAAAGACCTCGATGGGGCCGTATATTTCCGTATATTTCCGCGATTGTTCTGCCACTGGCACCTGCCAATAAGCTGACTTAATATCGAGCGACGATAAATATTTCGCGTCGCGTAATTTATCTAGCGTGGCCGATACGTACGGGATTGGGTATGCATCGTGTTCAGTTACCCTATTCAGTTTCCGATAGTTGACGCAAAACCGATAGGTGCCATCCTTTTTCTTCACCAAGAGAATGCGTGAGGCCCATGGGCTCGCAGAAGGCTCCACTATCCCTTGCTCTAACATCTCGTTGAGCTCCGCGTTCACATGCTTCTGAACGGCCGGCGAGATAGGATAGTAACGCTGTTTAATGGGGGGTGAGTTGGTCTTGATGACATGCTCTACCTTGTTAGTGCATCCAACACCATCCCCCATTAATTGGAACTCTTCCTGGAGCAATTGACTAAGAGCACCCTCCTCCAATCCTGTGAGGCGACTCCGCGGCTTTAACTATTCGCCAGAGTCTCCCTGCAATGCGCTGATGAAGCTCCAACTCTCTTCACTCAAGGCCATTACCAGGCCGAAACGTCTGACGAAGTCCACCCCCAATATGAGCATCTGCGGTAGCGACGGAACCACCAGCATTCGAAGCCACTCCTGCTTCTCCTTTAGCTGAATTGGGACCATAACCGTCCCCGCAATTGCACATCCCTGACTATTGGCCATTCGGATCACCTTTTGGTTGGAGTCCAGAAGTTCTACACGCAGCTCGTTCAGCACCCTCCAACCTTCTTCCCCTACCACTGTATAAGTGGCGCCTGAATCCAAGAGACCCAAGAACTTGCGACCGTATATCTCCACCTCCAGGTGTGGTCGGTTATCTCAATGTCTCTTCGCCAACAAATAATTTAGTTGCGCCTCCGTTGCGGCCCCTCCTATATTTCTCCCTGTGTCCAGGCTGCCGCCTACTGGACACAACGTCCATTTCCCTGCGTCAATTGCTTTCGACCTTCGGCTTCGGAGTTCCTGGCTATCGACCTCCCATCCGTTCCCAAATCTGGTGGGGCTCTGGCGCTACGAGGATAGTGCGGCTGGCTCTGGCAATTTGGGCAGGGCGATCTGAGAGTTCCCAGTCGACCGCACCTGAAACATCGTTGTGACTCCGTACAATCCCGAGACATATGCCCATTTCCTTTACAATTCCAGCATTGGAGGGTACTCCTTTGTAGAGAGGCTACGATCCCACCCTCGGGATGACCCATATAGGCTAGATCTGGCTCTAACAGACGGTTTGCCTGCTTAACGGGCGGTGGGAGGTACGCCTCCACAGAGACCCGTGTCACCTCCAAAGAACGTCCCATCCGAATTAGGTCGGCGATCGTTCGAACCGAGGTGAGCGCTAACTGCGTCTGATAGAACGGAGAAAGATTTTTACGTCAAATCTTCAATTTCTCTTCTTCGGTGTAAGGAGTAGCTCTGCGCCGAAATAAGCCCTCCATGGCCGACACGTACACTCCAATGGACTCCTCTGGCCTCTGAGTCCGTCTGACTATTTCCAAAAGTAGCCGGTCATCATAATCAGGCGGTAAGAATTCGGCACGCATTTCTCCGACCAACTCCTGCCATGAGTGTACTCGACTACGATTGGCCCGGTACCAGATCAATGCCTTTCCCTCAAACATCTCTACCGCTGACTGGATCAGTTGCCGAGTTGGTACTCCTCGGGCTTCTCGGAGCTCCTCTACTCTCTCCAAGAAGGCGCTCAGCGAAGCAGAGTCCCCATTATAGCGGAGCCCCCACTTGAAAATTTCCTGCCCCTTCGAAGTCGTCCGCGTTAGTCTGGGCGTCGATGATATCGGGCCGTTGAGCTCATTCAGTTCCCGGGCTGGTTCCACGTTTCCATCCCCCATATGTTCTGCCTCGTCGCCCGCGCCCTGCGTCGTACTTTGCCCCTCGTCCTCCTTGCCAACATGCGTGACGTGTGGCCCTGTCTCTGCTACCTCGTCCCCATCATCCCCTTCGACTTTCACTAGAAGCTCTTCCATGGCCATGATCAAGCGCACTTTTAGCTTTCCAGCTTCCTCTCCCATTTCTCCGGTCTCCTGCTGTGTATTGTGCAACTGCCGCATCCCAAATTAAATTCAGAAGTTTCGAAAATTCAGAAGTTTGCGGGTTTCCTACGAAGACTGCGATAAGTGATTGGATCTCTTCAAGCTTCGCCTTGACGGCAGCTACGTGCTCTTCCATGGAATATGGGTAATCCCTTGCCGAAATCAGAGAGGTGTCCATGGAGGTCTCTGCACTTAGTGCCACTCGAAGGGTCTTCCTCATTGCCTCCACCGTCCCAGTCGGCTGTCCTCTGATTTCCAATTCGTAGGCCAGCTCGTCCTTGCTGAGCCTGTCGATTAGAATCCTGGTTTTCGACGCCATCCTGGATTTTCCACACTGCTAGGTTCTTATGTTAAAAATGCTAAGTTCTTATGTTACTTAATAGAAGAATAAAACACAGATTTTATTTCAAACTAAATCTTGATTAAATTTACAAATCAAAGGAATTTCAGCCGCTCCTGTTCTGTCTCGTGATCCTCGCAGTCTGGCTGTCGCTCCTTGCACACTCTGCCTGGAATCTGGTATTTGATTTAAGGTCCCAAGTCTTCAACTGGTCAGCTGCTTCTCCTATTTCAACTGCCTACTACCGTGATGCTGTGATCTTTTTCTGCTTGGATTTGACACTAATTTTCGATTTTCACACTATCACTGATTTCAACACCGAAAATTTCAAAGAAATTACCCCGCGGTAATCTCCTTTTAGTGCCCCACGTTGGGCGCAAATTTGTTACCCCCACCTAATTGAAGGGGTAGAGACCCCCGGCTTTGTCCGTTTGGGTTCTGGGTTCGCTCAGGAGACTGGGCGTGGGCGCCACTCACTCACCCAAGAATGGACCACGAGCCGCCGAGCGAGCTTACGGCCTACCGAGGTCAAAGAGGATCAGGTTTGAAAGTCGCCGCTGCGTATGGCGCGACTCTCCTCCCCTTTCTCTTTTTCTTTACAATCACCGGACTACCTTAAAGCTAAACAAGTTCCGGTTTTCCGTCCTGTGCCACGAATATTAACGACTCCGTAAATTTGAAACACGATCTTTATTGTTACAACCTCCGCGATCTAGCGATTCTCAAAACATGGAATTAATTCAAGTCTAATCGTCTTACGCTGCGTTAGATTAACCTTTCTTCTGTTCCGTTAACTAAAGTTTACCACTCCACTATAACAATTTGAATAGATACACAGAATATTCCTAAAAATCTTAGATACTAGTAACGTTTTGAAATTTCTTTTTCCTTTGATTTCGTTTGTACTATTTATGACTAAAATAAATTCTCACAACTACTCTTAAAGGTACACTAACCTTCTTCCTCCTTTCGGTCGACCGAATATCACATCAAAAAGCCAACCCCGACTACAACCGAGTCCCGGTTCAGTTATGCGCGAGTTTCTTCACGACCAGATTCGTTTATTAATCGCCTTCGCCGTCGCACAAAGAATCTTCCAAGGTTCCCAATTTCATCAGCACGGGTGGAGCTCTGAACCCCAGACCGCCCGGTTCCCGGCCAGGCGCGCTAGCCTATGCACTACAGGGCCGGTACGAGACGAACGGTCTTAATTTCAGTTGACCGTCTCGCCGTCTTTCTCGAGCGTCACGTGAACCACAGGTTTAATCCCCGCCGGAATCGTAATTCGAATAGGTACTTTTTATTTGGCTGGAATCCTCGTTTTATTCCCACCGTTGCTTTGGAACTTCCTTCCGCTCCGCGCCTTCGCCGCCGCAACCCGAATGTTCGAGGCACTGCCTGATTTCCGGGTAGGAAAAAGAAAGTGACTCACGCAGGGTCGCGGGTTCAAATCCCGCCGGAAACCGATTTCGACTAGCCACTTTTTATTTTAACAGAAGTCCTTTTTTTCCTCTTCCACTGACCCACCAAAGATGTTCCTCGTCGTTCCTGAGCCTTCGTTTCCCAAAATAGTCCTCCGATCGCCTTCACCGTCGCACAAAGAAAGTTGTACCTGATTTAACGACTGATTAAACGACTTTCCAAAATTTTAAACCACTGCTCGCTTTCGCTGTTGCACAAAGAATGGAAAATTTTTCTTCATTAGGTCCCGCTGCTTCCTCTTCTCCAGTACCGTACTTTTTCCTTTCCCGTATTACTGGGTGAATGTACTTTCTCCGCACCGCCGATTCGAGGATTCCCACCAACCCGATAACTTCTTCATTAACTACCCTTCAATAATTTTCCGTGGCCGTCGGGTTTGAGTACACCCCTGAGTTTTGTTGACGTGTGAGCTATGTAGTTTCTAGGTGACTGTTGATGTTCTCGTCTGTCACTCAACCTGCCAATCGTTCGGAGGATTGTTTACGGCTTGGGATCGTCCTTTCACTAGCAGTATCTGTGCGGGTTCTGCGCACAATCAGATAAGTATCTGCGTTTGGTATCATAAAATTCCTTATTCGATGTTTACAAAGTTGTGTGCTCGCGTTTAAAGAAACTGGTCGATCGGTTAGCCACAAAAAGATCGCTAAGTCACTTCCTGAGGCTGGGCAAGTGATCCAGTTTTCTTCGGTTAAATCGGGAAAACGTAAAAAGTACCGTAAAAATAACGCGAATCGCGCGCGAATGTATCTAAAACAACAGCAGCGGTGTTCGTTTGAGAGAAGGAGGCCCCCGGAGTAGCCTGCAAAGGTAAAAAGACGTTAAGGATTTAACAGCCGCCCTCAACATCGATTCAGTAGTCAATCCAAACTTAAGTGACGACGAAACGATATCCTGGAAGAAAAAGCAACATAGTATTGCTAAGGAATCATCGGAATCATCAAGTTTGCGGTTTGAGCTTGCAGCAATAACATTGTAAGTCAAATTTTAAATTAAGTTTTAAGAAACTGAAAAAAATTTTTACATTGAAAGCATATTGAAAGAAAAATTAAGAGAATCGAATATTTTAAAATTGATTTACCGAAAAATTTAAAATTATGTCAAGAAAGTGAATATATTGCAAAGTGAATTAAATATTTCCAAACAAAAGTGAACAAACAGTATTGAAAAAATATAAGGAAAACTAATCATAAAGACAAAGATATAGAAAATATAAGGCTCCAGTATTGAAAATATATAAAGAAAACTAAACACAAAGACAAAGATATATAAAATATAAGGCTTCTATTGGAAATCAGAATTTTATTGAATATATTTATTATTGTTTGTGGTAAGAGAAATCTTGAACCTTTTCAGCTAGTGAACAGTGTTAGTGTAAAGTGGAAGTAGGAAGGATTATATTTTGTCACTTTTAAGAAAATTATAAAACGGTAGTGATCTTTTCATCTTTTCATTCTGCTGTGTGGAAATCTTCTTTTACAACAAAATCATTTTCTACCTTATTGAAAATACCTTTTTGCTAAAAATCATCGGTGCGTCTCCACTTATCGAAAGTCCTTTTGTTGTTCAGTGACGGTTCTTGACTTGTGAAAATCCCTTCGTGTTGTGAGGATAATGGCCAACCGAAATAACTTGATTAGACCCCCCGTTTAAACGCTGACGAACTTCCACCTATAGTGGAAGAAGTAGGCGCAGCAAACCCTCCAAATCCTCAACAAAACATTCAAAATCATGAAGATCTAGTTCGATTAATATCTCAGCTGGTTTCGGAAACCCTCCACATTCAAGGAAGACAAATGTTTGAGTCCTACATGAACCCCGCATCAGACCCGTACCAAGATCATGATATTCCCATAAACGTGGGCAACAAAAGGGACCTATCTGATATGGATAAAATCCCTGACGTAGTTAAAAGCCTACGAACATTTTCGGGGGACCCAAGTGAATTTTCCTCATGGAGGAAGAGCGTAGAAAGGATACTTAAAATTTACCAACACCTGCAAGGTACTCCAAAGTACTTTGGTATTCTATCGGTTATACGCAACAAAATTGTGGGACAGGCCGACATAGCCCTTGAGCTCTTGTGCAAGGTAGCCATACCATTCACGAATTCTATCAAATCGTATACCATCATTTGTCCCTTATTCTCAACAAGGTGTCATCTATGAAGATGGGACATTAATCCTTAAGAAACATGACCCAATGCTGTAGAGATAAGGCATTAGATACGTTCGTGCGTGGTCTCAAAGGTGATCTTCCTCGCCTCTTAAGTATTCGAGAACCCGTTGATCTCCTGCAAGCTCTACATCTTTGCTTAAATTGCAAAATGTAGACTACTGAGCTCAGCACGCGTTAAGCTCACACAACACAATCAGAAGGAATCACCCTAATGTACCACCACCACTGCCACCTAAAAGGAATAATTCACCCTTAAAAGGCCGCATACCAAGAAGAGATTTCCTCCCTGAAATACTACAATACCCTAGCGTTCCTCTGCCCCAACAATTTCGTCGACATCCTCCACAACCTAATCCATTTTTTCCAAACCGTCGACCATTTGCACCCAATCCGAATTTCAGGCAATTACCCCCAAAGCCCAGGCAACATGAGCCGATGGACATTGATCAGTCAATCAGGTCAAGAGCCATAAACTACCAAAACCGACCCCAAAATCAACACCAACACACAGCCTAAAAACGGCCAACATCTCAAATGGCCCACGTTCCTAACAAACAGCAGAAGATATTCAATTTGGAGCAGACTCCCACTGCTCCTGACGAAAATTACGACAGCGAACAATACGGACAATACGAACAATACGAACAATATGATAACTACGACGAACTAAATATCTACGAAAACCCACTTACCGAAAACGATAATAATAATACAACTACAGACACCCCTGACCAGAATACTGAAAACGAACAGGATAACGTCCATTTTTTAGATTGTTGAGCTCTTCGCTTCCACCGCGAAGAGCGGAAAAACTCTCAAATTTCTTATTGACACCGGCTCGAACAATTCATACGATATCCCATAAAAAATGTCCCAAAAAATACATTCAGCCACGATTCATACGATATCCCATAAAAAATGAAAAATCTTTTAATGTAAATTCTGTTGGCGGATCAATCAATATAACACACAATGCCTTTATTCCTTTATTTGGACAGCTTAAAAACCCTCCAAGCAGTTTTTCACACTAACAATAATTTTATGACGATCAAAGGGAATATCTGGATTTCCCTCAAGCAACAAACTTCCCAGACCGTGAATCACCTAAACCTAAGAACCAATCATATGACCGAATCACAAATTAAAACCCTGAAACATATTCTCGAAAAATACCCTAACCTAGCATCAGAGCCAAACAGAAGCCTGACCTACATAACTACTGTAAAAGGGGAAATTCTTACGACAACCAAAGACCCAGTCTTTGCTAGATCTTACCCTTATCCAATGGCGCTGAAGGACGAAGTCGAAAAAGAAATTCAACAACTTTTAAACGACAATATCATACGTCCTTCCAAGTCCCTTTATAATGCACCAGTCTGGATAGTAATGAAAAAACCGGATGCATCAGGAGAAAAAAAATTTCGAATCGTCATCGACTACCAGAAATTGAATTCCATTACAGTAACCGATGCTTATCCTATTCCCGACATTAATGATGTCCTCTCCAACCTTGGTGAAAATCAAGATTTTTCAATCATCGACCTAAAAAGCGGATTTCATCAGATTCCGTTAAGAGAGCGCGACATCGAGAATCGCCATCAATAATGGCAAATATGAGTTCGTTCGCCTTCCATTTGGCTTAAAAAACGGCCCCGCATTATTTCAAAGGGCACTAGACGACATCCTTCGAGAACACATCGGAAAACGCTGCCGCATTTATATAGATGACATAATAGTCTTCGGTAAGACTGAAAAAGACCATTTTGTAAATCTAGACAAAGTTCTTAAAACCCTGAAAGATGCCAATATGAAAATTAATTTGGACAAATGCGAATTCCTGAAAAAAGAAGTTGAATTCTTAGGGTTTAAAGTCAGCGTAGATGGCATCAAAACAAACCCCAAGAAAGCTGAAGCAATCGCTTCATTCTCGCTTCCCAAAACTCTCAAAGACTTACGTTCTTTCCTAGGCATGTCAGGGTACTATTGACGGTTTATTAAAGATTATGCAAAAATTGCCAAACCCCTGACATCCCTTTTAAGAGGGAAGGATGGACGAGTATCGAAAAACTCATCCAAAAGCAAACCAATCTCTCTCTATAAAGAAGCAGCTGTAGCTTATGAAAAGCTCAAAAATATTCTCATATCACAAGATGTTGTACTTTCCCATCCAGACTTCACTAAGCCATTCGAGCTAACGACTGATGCTTCTAATTACGCGATCGGTGCTGTCTTATCTCAAGAAAACAAGCCAATTTCATTCTTGTCCAGAACTCTCAGTAAAACTGAGGAAAACTACGCAACGAATGAAAAAGAGATGTTAGCAATTATTTGGTCATTAAATTCCCTTCGAAATTA
This sequence comes from Nemotelus nigrinus, assembly GCA_947369275.1. Classification (NCBI taxonomy): domain Eukaryota; kingdom Metazoa; phylum Arthropoda; class Insecta; order Diptera; family Stratiomyidae; genus Nemotelus; species Nemotelus nigrinus. The sequence continues at coordinate 90,413,385 of OX376374.1, forward strand.
CCTTTACGGCTTCAATCATGTATGAATTTTCACCGACCATCAACCCCTTACATACGTACTCAGTTCGAAAAACACAAATAGTAAACTCAAACGTTGGAAAGCCATTCTCGAAGAATATGATTATGAGTAACGTTGTAAACCAGGTAAAGTGAACGTCGTCGCCGATTCTCTTTCTAGACCCCCTCAAGAAATCAAAGAACCGACTACTCTGACACACAATACAAACGAAATAAATTTCATGACACCTACAGAACATAGTGACGATAGTTCGGCACAAAACCTTATTCCTTCTGTCGAATCACCAGTTAACGTATTTAAAACTTAACTCCTTCTTAAAATCGGAGAAGAAAACAGTTATCAGATTGTAAACCACCCCTTTGAAAACTACACCAGGCATATCATTATTCAAAGAAACTATTCCGAGCACGACATAATAAACATTTTTAAAAGGTATCTAAATCCACATCTGACAAATGGACTCCTCACTGACGAACCTACTATGGGTCTCATCCAAACTATTTATCCCCATCACTTTAAAGACTACAGAATTCGCTTTACACAAAAACTGGTAGAAGATATTCCCAACGAGGCAGAAAAAGAAGAACGAATCCTTCGAACTCACAAGAGAGCACACCGTAACGTGGAAGAAAACCACAAACAAATATTAGAGAATTTTTACTCTCCGAAAATGTCCTCCAAAATAAGACAACTGGTTAAACTTTGTACCATATGCAAAGAAAACAAATATGACAGACACCCGAACAAACCATTCTTAGAACCGACACCCATTCCAAAATATCCTGGAGAGCACACCGTAACGTGGAAGAAAACCACAAACAAATATTAGAGAATTTTTACTCTCCGAAAATGTCCTCCAAAATAAGACAACTGGTTAAACTTTGTACCATATGCAAAGAAAACAAATATGACAGACACCCGAACAAACCATTCTTAGAACCGACACCCATTCCAAAATATCCTGGACATATTGTTCACATCGACATATTCATGACGGAGAAAAAACGCGTACTCACAGCAATAGATAAATTCACAAAATTTGTTCAAGCCAAAGTTATAGGGGAGTTCGAGTCGAGCACCCGAACGGAGCAGACGTGTGTGGATTAATATCAGCGATCGATATTCCGAATTTTCATGTGAAGGCCGAGCAATTACGTACGTACGTACTTACGTTAAACTGACTTGGGTGTAAGTGAGTATGTTTGGTGAATTTCACAACCTTGCGTGGTTTCGGTAAGCGTATCGAATTTTATTGAGGCGAGAGACAATGTCCTCTGAGGAGGATGTTGATGGCAGCACTTCTGCAGCGGCGGAAGAATGACGACTGCAAATGAAAAAGGACATGGCTGCCTTTACGAGGAAGGTGAAAAAGAAGCTGTCGAAGCTTTGCGTTAAGTATCGAGAGGACGTTAAGGAGAATTTTATTGGTGAAATTCTCTCTGCTTATAAGATGTCCTTCAACATCAATCGCGACGGTACAGAGGCCGAATCGAGTTCCGAGGACGACGATGGATCGATTGATTCAGCGGTGGAGCAGATGGATGTCGCCAACTCCGACGGGACCCCTGACGATGACGAAGTATTTAATTCTAAGGATAGTGCAAGCGAATTTAATGTAAACAAATGTGTTGTGGAGACGCCATCAAGTGATGCGTCCAATATTTTGAATTTTGATGCTGGCTCATCTAGAAAACGAGGCTTGCCCCGTTCAACTAGTTCACCTCCTGCTTCAAAAAAAGCCCCCACAGTTCGGAAAATCCAAGATGTCGTTCGACGTGCTTGCAATTCTAATATCTCCGCAATGGCAGCTACCTGCGCTAAGAAAACCCCTTCTCCTGGATCTCGGTCTGCTACGGATCAAGTTCCTCTGAAAACTGGTACCTCTTCTTCGGCCCGTCAGGTCTCTCCTCTAAATTCTACACCTCAAAAAAGGAAAGAAACACGAGTTCCTCCCATAATTTGCTTCAAGTTAAACTTGAAAAACTTTAAAACTAATCTTCTGGAAGCATGCTCTTCCAATAAAGACCCAATTCCCAGCTTTGAAGTCAAGACGAATAATCTCTCTAAAACTTCTCTTCTTCCAAAGAGTATGGAAGATCACGGTCTTCTCTTTGAGCATCTAAAAGCAGCTTCAGTACCTTGTTTTACTTACACCCCTCCAGTTTTTAAAAAAATAACCTTCCTTCTAAAGGGAATTCATCCTTCTTACGAAGAGCAAGATGTGTTACATGCACTTAGAGATATTTTACAAAATAAGGTTGTATCCGTTAAACGGTTCTCTACCTCTGCTTCAAGGAAAGAAAACAAAACCCTTGGTAGTTTTTTAGTGCAACTTGCACCTGGTACAGAACAGAGTTCAGTGATGAACATAAAATTTCTACTCCACCACAGAATCCATTGGGAGCGCCTTCAAAAGCAGAACATAACCCAGTGTTTCAACTGCCAACGCTTTGGACATGTGGCAGCTAACTGCGCCCTAGAAGTGCGTTGTGTCAAATGCGACAAACAGCACTCTACCAAAGACTGCTCTTCTCCTTCCGGCTCCTCTGAAGTCTTTTGTGTGAACTGCAAAACTTATGGCCATCCAGCCAGCTACCGTGGATGCCCCGCGGCGAAAGAAATAGAGAAGAAACGAAAATCTCTACAGACTGCAAAAGAAGGCAAACGAAAGTTAGTAACTGCTGCTCTCGAGAACACAGTCCGAAAGGGCGTCTCCTTCGCGTCCATCGTAAAAACTTCATCCAAAAACCAACAGCCAGAGCGTCCCAAAACTCCACTGTTGTCTAACCCGCAAATTACCAAATCTTCGGCCCACTCAATTATGTTTTCTGAATGCGAAAACATCTTCGGCTGCAACCTTTTAACTCTTGTGAAAAAGGTTGAAAACTTTGTCCCAAAATTTAGATCTCTGCACTCTTTGAGTAAAAAACGAATTGCTTATGTTAGTTTGGCTCTTGAACTCTGCGGTATCGATGGGATCTTTTAAACTCGCCTCCCTTAATAGTTGCTCTCTCGGTCCTGTTTACAAAAGGAACCTTCTCCAAGAATACTTGGATTCTGAGAAACCTGGCATACTCTTTGTATGTGAATCCAAACTTAAACCCAGACATAATGTATTTTTTAGCAATTACTCAATCACGCGTAAGGACATTATGGATGAAGTGGGAGATAGAAAACGTGGCACCCTCATAGCCACTAAAAGTTGGATTCAAACCCAAAACCACAACATAAGCCATCTTATATGCGTAGAGTCAATATCAACCTGTTTAAACCTTAATGGTGATACCATTGTCTTCGTTGGCATATACGCCAACCTTAACTCTTCCTCTTCTGAATTTATTGATGATCTCAATCTCATTCTCTCGTCAACATCCAACTTCGACCATATCATCATTGGTGGTGATTTCAATGCCAGGCACCCAGATTGGGGTAATACTGTCAGCAATTCTTTTGGTACTGCTCTTCGCAGATGGCTAATGACCAAACAACTAGAGCTTCAACTCGTCGCCCCTTCCGAGCCCACCTTCAGGAGGTCTGGTAGCATAATCGACTTCTTCCTTGTTTCTCCTCAACTCCTAACAATATTGCCTACATTCGGTTCTGTTGGTTGTTCTATTTTCGAAGCTGAATCTGATCACATGCTGGTGCAAATGACTCTCCGGAGAAAAAGGAGTCTCCCATTTTTAGCCTCTGAGCCTCAGTTTTTCATTCCTTATAAAAAAATCAATTGGGAAACTTTCGAACAAAATGTCTCAGCTAAACTCCAAAACGTAGTCATCGATCATGACAAAAATCTCTCGATCCCTGAAATTGACGATGCCATCTTCAAGATTAATGAGGTTCTGCGCTCCTCTATTGATGAAATTGTTGTTCCCCAAACATCTAGAAACTTCAAATACCAAAACCTTCCTGAGGAAATACTTAATCTGCATTCAAAACATAGGTCCTTGAAAAAACACCTGACTCGTATATACCGTCGAAGGCTAAATATCTTTAACAATGAGTATCGACGTGTCGAAACCATTCTTAAGGCAACCAGCCTTCTCATCATGGTCAAGACTAGGGCTTTTCTCAATAAGAAGTTCGAGCAACGACTTAAAAATATTAATCCTGGTATAGATATGTACCCAGAAATCAATAGAATCACCAGAAGGAAGGACCGCGCCCCAACCTTCACGTCCAACGGCAAACCTTTCGCTGACGATAGTGCTACAGCCACAGCGGCTGCTGAACACTTCTCAGAGCTGTTCACTGGAGAAAAACCCAGTGAAGATCCCATCTTTGCCAGTCAAGTAGACTGCAGAGTAAACCAGTTTGTACAGAGTATGGAAGGCTCCCGTCTAACAGAATTCTCCGCTTCCAATGTTTCCGATTGTCCTCATGATAGTGATGTCTTTACGAATCCGGTGGACCTACAACAACTGGCTTCCAACCTTAAACCGAAGAAATCTGCGGGTGAAGACAAGGTATCCAACCACCTAATAAAGAAACTTCCTTTCTCCTTCTTTGTTCTGTTAGCCACTATATTCAACAACTGCATAAACATTGGCTACTTCCCCAGTTCTTGGAAACGTGCTAAAATACTTCCTATTCGGGAATCCCCTGGCAACTCCGACATTGTCAACACTAGACCCATCTCTCTTCTCTCAAATTTAGGAAAACTCCTAGAAAGAGTAATCTATTCTACCCTTGACAAATTTGTTGTAGAGAAAAATATTATTCTCGCACGTCAATTTGACTTCAAAAGAGGTCATGGCACCATCGATTCCCTACAAGTCTTCACGACTGACATACGGAAGTCCTTAGTTGAAAGCAAATTTGTCACTGCTTGCCTGATTGATGTGGAAAAAGCTTTCGATTCAGTTTGGATCAATGGTCTGATCTACAAACTCATTTCTCTTGATTTCCCTAGACATCTTATCAAAATAATTTCCAGCTTTCTCCACGACAGATGGGCCACTGTTACACACAATGGTAAGCATTCTAGGCTCTTTTCACTTGATTCTGGTGTCCCTCAAGGTTCCATCCTTGGACCCATTCTTTTCAATATCTTCACCTCAGATATTCCCTGCATCAGCAGCTCTGATGATATTAAAGTAAATTTGTACGCCGATGACCTACTGGCGAGGTGCGATGGCCACAACCCAAGGATGGCAACAATAAGACTTCAGCGTTTTCTCCCTACGCCAAATAGGGAATAAAAATAAACGCTAGGAAAAGCGAATTTATTGTATTTAGACGCCCTCGTCTACCATCTTCCAGAAGAACAAGGTCGATTAAAAAACTAAAACTCAACATAAGAGGTCACTCAATCAAATCTTCCAAAAGGGTCAAATACCTGGGGCTAATATTTGACTCCTTTTTATTATTCAGCCATTAAGTAAAGCCTCGAAAGCATACGGAATGCTTTGTTCCCTCTTTCGAAAATCAGCTCCTACGTCTAAAAGGGTAAGAATTTTAATCTACACCACTCTCATTCGGTCAATAATTCTTTACGGTGCAACGATATGGTGGTCGGCCCCCGTATCTAGGCGAAATTCCGTGAAAGCCTTTGAATGAAAAATCCTTCGTCAATGTACGGGTCTTTACAGAAGTGAGCCTAGGAAATATTTTTCCAACAAAGTGTTGTATGCAGCAGCAGGAATTGATGAAATTCAAAAAGTTATAGTCTGCCATGCTCGAAAAACTCGTGAAAGAGGTCTAACCCACGTCTCAAGGATCATTCGCTCTGCGTATGAATAACTTCTAATTCACTCTTGCTCTCAAACTCAAGTTAGGTCTTTCCAGAAATGATTTGCTCTTGAGGCAACTCCACGAATCAAAACACACATTAGAAACCTTTAAAAATTGTTATATTTTTTTCTACAGTTAAACATATTTAATAAGATAAACAGCTTTTTTTTTTAACTCAGGATATCCGCATTATGCACAATCCGTAGGCTTATGTTTTATTTATATTAGCTTGTAGGTTAGCGTTAAGAATTCATTATTTTTCAATTTGTAAATATATTTTGCAATAAACCTATTTCAAAGAAGCCAAAGTTATAAAACAAAATAAAAACAAAATCCGCTGAGCACGTCAGACGTCCCCTACGAGATATGCTAATTTTACTAATGTACGAAGAACATTAGTATTAAAATCGGTTCGGCCAAAAATTCATATTTCCATATATATATATATATATATATATATATATATATATATATATATATATATATATATATATATATATATATATATATATATATATATATATATATATATATATATATATATATATATATATATATATATATATCATCAAAAAATTTAAGTGAGATAATCTCGGGAACGCGCAATCCGATTGATCTGAAACTTTCAGGATACATTGGTGTATATGCGGAATAGGTCCAGGTCTCACTAAATCTCAGTTATTGTTAACCTTTTGGCGCCGGCGGCCATTTAAGTGATATTTTTAATATACCTATTATTTCATACACAAATAATTTTCGCAAAAATAAAGTTGACGAAATAAATTTCGAACGTGTTTTACATTAGAATCAGATAATGCTTTGGAATTTTTTAACCCTAAATGTGCGCTGGGTGCCTAAAAAAAAACGGGAAAATTTGAAGATTTTTAAATTGCGATAACTTTTGACAGAGCTATTCAATCATTACGAAATTTTCAGGACATATTGATATTATTTAGCTGTAGATTTGTGTAGCTTTTATTGAGCGTGCTGACAACCCTGTAGCTAGGGTAGGCACTGAAAGTGAAAACCTCCAAATCATCGTCTCTCTTGACAAAATGCCGTTTCTTCAAAAAAAAGCCATTCATATGTAAATCTTGTGCTTTGTTTACATAACCAAAAAAAAACAAAAAGATATGGTATAACGGGCGCGCCTGGTAACCCTTGCCCAATTTACCTATATTTTAAGCATCAAAAACTTCTGTTCACGGAAACTCACGATCCGATGAACAGAATTATTTGAAATTCACAGAATGTATTGGTCTTAAATAGGACCAGGTCTGATAGAAGTGATTTTGAAATGCGGGCGATTCTGTACCAGTGGTGCTATCTTGAAAAATCACTAAAAAAGATAACTGCTTTTAGCCCTATAAATTCTGATTGAATCGTTCGATTCAAAAATTCGGTTGGAGCTGCCAGCTATGATAATTTTGGTGTCTTAAATTTGAAAAAAAAAATTTGGTAGTGAAATTATTCAAACCATCGAATATTAAAAAACATGTCCGTTTCTTATATTAAAACCAATCTGTATACAAACTTATGTTTTGTCTACACGTTCAAAGTAAAACTTAGGAAATTTCATGTCGGACAAGAACGGTAACCCTCTCCCAGTTAACCTATATTTTAAGCATCAAAAACCTCTGTTCACGGGAACTCACGAACCAATAATCAGATACAGCTGAAATTTACAGAATGCATTGGACTTAAGTAGGACCAGGTCTGATATAAGCGATTTTGAATTGTGGGCAACTCTGTGCCAGTGGTGCCATCTTGAAAAATTATAAAGAAAAAAAACTGCTTTTTGCCCTATGAAATGTGCATAAGTTACCAGATTTTCATGAAATTGACACAGTAGCTGAACCTTACTCTAATCTCTGTTTGGTGGAAATTTGGTTGAAAAATTTGATTGGTGCTGCCAGCTATGGTAAGTTTTGTGTCTTTGGTTTTGAAAATTCGCTCAGGAAAATAAAAATTTTTGCACTATAACTTCCAGTGCAGTCATGAAATCAATACGAATTTCATACAATTAATGAAACCTATCATAAACATTATTTAGGTCAAATTTGGTTGAAAAGCCACCATAGGGTTGCCAGCTATTGTTGGTTTGTGTTTATTTGCAATATCTTTATTAAGCGGTTTTATCGTAGAGTTTTCAAATGGTAATGATATTGTGTGACAATAAACAGCAAATATTAAGTTTTCGATTATTTGAAAAAACTCGCTGCAGTTAACCCTAAATTTCTTTATACTCCAATAACTTCGAATGTAATATAACAACGTGAAGCAGATGTGATATATTCTTGGCTTTGATACTGGCAGAAGGTTGCCAGCACGAGTCGGTTGTGCTACTTTTGTATCAATAAATGCTTACAGTTAGTATTCATACCGGAAACAAATACATAACCAATGTTTCTATTCCCAAAGTTCTGCAAATTTTTCGGATCACAGCCCCAAACACCAACTTCAGTTACAGTGCTGCAGGCACTGAGCATTTTCTTCATTGATGTTATATGAGATGCTGCTTTCAAAATTATGTGAAATAAGCAACTGATAACGAATATAATTAACCCGTGTTTTGCTCTCATAAACGTTGAAGTTCATGCCAGTGGTAATATCTGAAACCTTCCACCATATGAGTTATAATGCATTCTTGAGACCAAAGTAAATCGTGGCATTTGAAACAGTTTGGCCGTAATAAGCAGCACATGTGGTGGAATATGCACTGAAAACCTGCACGATTCTTCTAGTGTTCTTCGAACATTAGTGTTTCTAGCGGTTCAGGTGCGCTAGAGTTTTTTTTACTGTATCCCCGAAATGGTGGTAATCGATAATGAAGGTGCACTTAGATCCGCATCCTTAGAGTCCATGATAGAGGACGAACTTAAAATTAAGCTCTTTCAAAATCCTTCGTACAAAAGTGAAGTCAACGGTCAAATTGAACGCTGGCACTCCACTCTCATAGAGATCATGAGATGCCTGAAACGCGACGGACCTCCTAGACCCTTCGAAGAACTCTACGAACGTGCAGTGCACGAGTACAATTTCACAATTCACTCAACTATAGGTAAGAAACTAGTAGAGCTTTACCTCGGCCGAATTCCAAATATCGCCCCTGAAGAATTAGAGAATGCGCGAATTAATATATTCAGTAGTGAATATATGATCGAATAAGGAAACACTCAGAAAATATTATTAAAATATGTTTCTATATTTAAACAGAAGTTCCACTTAACGAGCTAATTCCTTAAAAGATGCTTGTCCGAGTCGAACGTCGCTATTTATGCAAGTACAATTTCTTATAATAGTTCTTATCCTAATGTTACACTGCAAAGGTCACTTATAAGATAACATTACATTTCTTATTTCAAAAAACATATTTATCTTGGTCATACAGTTATTAATGCTATGAGCATGTCTTTTCATACAGTGCAGATAGGACCATGCGTTAACTCGTAGACAATAATGAAATGTGCTTGTCTTATCATGCAGTTCAGATAAGACGATGCGTTAACTCCCCTCGTTCTTAAAATAAAGTGTCCTCACTTTGTAATGGTGGTTCTTTATATAAATTTTCATATCCTCTTGCTTTAAGAGCTTCAAAATATATTTTGTTTGCTTCTTCTTGTTCTTTATTTCTTCGATACTCATTGTACGTTTTCCAGATTTTCATTAGTATAAATATAATCAAAATTAAGACTTATATTATAGATGTAAAAATTATGAGACTTGTCATGGGATTCTGTTCAATTGGAATAATTAATTTCTTCAAACTCTGTATATTCGAAAATTTATATTCTCTATTAGATTCTATAATTTCTAAAATTCGGACTGAGCTATCTTCAAATTCATGTAATATTTCTTTGGAAATTTCTTCATAGTTGACATATTTCTCGTTATCAATGTATGTATCATTATCGAATGTTATTGAATACACACCATTTAAAGTTACATTGTTAACACTGTGATTTCCACTTAGGATGATTATTCCTGCTTTGATTCTATTGAAAGGTTTATTATTTTCTAGAATTATATTACAATTTGCTTGTTGTTTCATTATTATGGGAATCGTACAATTATCTCGAGGAGCGAGTTTACAAATATTTTTATTAAGATGGTTTTTACAATTTTTAAGCAACATATATTTGTTATTTTTTAATCCAACATATGGGTTCATTATATATTTTCCATATGCATGCGATAAACTTATAACATGATATAAATTCACAGTTTCGGTTATAATAGGATATTTGTATGCAAAAATTATTACATCATCGTATTTGGCAACATGTATTGTGGAATAGTCCAAAATGTTCACAACTGGAATATTTGTATTTTCGGATTTTATGATGTTTTTTACTTCCCTAAAGTTTAATATAGTTGATAGGAAATTATTGTTCCGTGCTAAATTTATTGCTTCGATTATGTTCTTCACTTCAAAATAAAGTTCGTTAAGGAGAAAAGAATAATGGGTGTTAGATTTCTGTAATGCATAAATTCTTTTCTCGAAGTCAGAATTAATAAATTGTTGTTTTTCATTATTTTCAATTAATTTGTTTATTGCGTTTTTTATTTCAAGTGCATCTTCATGATCTGGATTGCCGAATAAGAATTTAATAAATGAACCTACAAAGTTGATAGCCCTTTTGGATCTGCTATGCTCGTCTAGTTGGTATAAGAGATTTTCTATTTTTTCTATAGTATTGAGATCAATCTCATCCGTAAATTTGTTTTCCTTTACTTTTTGAAGAGCTATTTTATAGTGTGTGATATTACTCATGTGATACATAAACTCCATTTTTTTAAATACATATGCATCGTCGCCAGGGATTAAAATGAAGTTCTTGTTTTTGAGGTTTGTAATATTAGTTATTGATGAAACTTCAATGAGAAGAGTCCAAAATATAATCCGTGCGAATATCATCTTTGTGGATGATCTTCCCCGAGGTTGTAAGAACTGTGTCCTCACGGTTTTCCTTGACTTTGTGTTTTATAAATCGATCAGTAATTTTATTCCTGCGGTTGTTTTTTGTGAAAATTGTAGTGCCTACCTGAAATGATTTATACGTTCTCTTTTTATTTTCATGCTTTTGAGACTTTTGAGATGCTAGTTTTAATCGTTCTTCTATTTGAGGGAAATTAGATTGATTAAAATGGACGTTTATTGGTTTCTCATTAGTTACTGAATGAATTGTATTGTTATATTCGAAAACTGCGTTAAATATTTCATTAATTGGATCAATGATATTCTGCTTACTTAATGCTCTTGTTATTTCTATAATTGTTGAATGTAGGCGTTCTATCTGTCCATTCGTAATCGAATGGGCAACTGGTGTTCGAAAATGACTTATATAGTATTTAGTTTATTCAATAAAGTTTGAGTGCTGGAATTCGTGAATATGCCTTCGTTATCTGTAACCAATGATTGGCAATGTTGGAATATTGTTCGAAATATTTCTTCCAAATGCTCGACAACATTGATTTTGTTAGGAATTTTTTTGAAATAAGCATATTTCGAATATTTATCTATGCAAGTTATAAATGTGTTGTTTGAAAGGTAAAAGATATCTATCTGAATGTTGGTGCCAGGTTTGGTTGGTGTAGGTGTTGTTTTCAATATCTGTTTCTTGGAATGTCTGTCATACTTTGTTTTCAGACAAATTTCGCATTTTTTTGCATAGCTTTTTACCTCATTTTTCATATTTGGCCAAAAATATTTTTCTAGGGGCTCCTTTAAATTATTTTCATAATTTCTGTGTGCTCGATTGTGTGCTTCGTTTATAAAATTTTCCTGTTCGTGTTTGTCTTTTACATCTTCTAATACAGTTGGTGAGAATACAATCTTATATGATTGGTAATATTTTAGTATTTCTTCCTTTACTCTAAACCACGTTTCCAAATCAGTGTGAATTGCTGAAATTGTTTTCTGGTTTACTATTGTTTTAAGTTGCTCTATAATAAACTGTGTATTTGAAAATTTTATCTCATACCTTACGTATCCTTGAAATGTGTTGCCCAAGTTCATTTCATCAGTGTGATTTTTTTTCAGAATTATTTGTGTTTTGAAATTGTTTATAGGCTGTGCTACTGTTTTGATTTCGTTACGCTCGGAACTTTCTTCTGAGTGCAAGCTGGAACCTGATGTAGTCACATTTATTGATTGTCTGGATAGTGCATCAGCAACAACATTCTAGTGTCCAGGTTTATAAACAAGTTTTGCACCATACTCTTCTATTAAATTCTTCCATCTTTTCAATTTTGGGTTTGGATTTTTATCAGAAATAGAATATATTAGGGACTGGTGGTCCGTATATATGGTCAAGTCTGCTATACCATACAAATAGTTTCTTAACTTTTGGAAACTCCAAACAATAGCTAATAATTCCTTTTCATTCGTGGAATAATTCTGTTCTGTTTTGTTAAGAGTTCTTGAAATAAAAACAATAGAATTTCTATTTTGGCTTAATACAGCACCGATCGCCACATTGCTGGCGTCAGTGGTTAGCTCAAAAGTTTTATTAAAGTCTGGTTGATAGAGTTCAACCTTTTCCTGCAACTTTTCCTTTAATATCACTGTTGATTTTATAGCTTCTTCATCTAATGTAATTTTTACGTTCTTGCTTTTATTCTTGCTTATTCCCCCATTTTCTATATTTCGTATTATTACTAATATAACGTATTATTCCCCCATTTTCTCTAAGATATATAGTTAAAGGTTTTGTAATTTTCGCAAAATCTTTAATAAATTTTCGGTAATAGGACGTTAGCCCTAAGAATGATCTTAAGTCTTTTAACGTTCCCGGAATAGGATAATCTTTAATAGTCTGTATTTTATTTGGATCCACGGTTATTTTTCCATGTTTTATTATATGACCTAAATATTCGATTTCAGTTCGGAAAAAGTGAGATTTTTCTACTGAAAGTTTCATATTCGCTTTTCTGAGTGCATTTACGATTCTTTCTATATGTTTGATATGTTTTTCGGCTGTTGAGGAAAATATAAGAACATCATCGATGTAAACGTATGCAAATTTCCCTATGTAATCCCTCAGAATGTCATCAACACAACGTTGGAAAATACTGGGTGCATTTTTTAAACCGAATGGCATTCTAATAAATTCATATTTCGCCCCATTTATTGAAAATGCCGTTTTTTCTCTATCCTCATTTTTGATTAATACTTGATGGAATCCTGATTCAAGGTCTAATGTCGAAAATATTTTTGCATTACCTAGATTCTGTAAAGTCATATTCACATCAGGTATAGGATAACGATCAGTTATAGTATGGCTGTTTAATTTCTGGAAATCAATTACCATTCTCCGTTTAGGCCTCCCTTGATCATCGGTGCCTTTTTTAGGAACTGTCCAAACAGGTGAATTGTAAGGACTTTTGCTAGGTTTTATAATTCCTTTTCTTAATAAGTCGCTAATTTCTTTCTTTACAAATTCTTTGTCACTCATAGGATATGGATATTGCTTTGTCCAAATTGGAGAGCTATCTTTGGTCCTTATGGTGGCTTGAATGGTAGTAGTGAAAGGTAACCTATCATCAACCTGATCCTTTCTCATAATTTTGTCTATTTTGTTCTTATACTCTTCGTTATCTATGGTGTAATTTATGTATTGGTTTGGTGGATGCTTAGAATAAAATGTTATCTGTAAATTAGTGAAATCTATATTTGCTTTGAGTTTAGTAAGTCCGTCTAGACCCAAAATGGCTTCAAAATTGTTTGGATTTTCAAGAGTGTAAAAATCTAAACGAGTGTTAAATAAGGTTAATATTCTTTTCTCCTTGATAGTGGATATTCCGTGTAAGGTTTGTGTTTTAATTATTTTATTAAGTTTCACATCATTGCCAATTGAACTATTTTTGTTTATGTAATTATTTGTACTTCCACAATCTACTAATATCTTGAGCGGCTTACTCTCCGATATTGTTCTTAAGGTTAAATATGGCAAGCCATTCACAAGACTAAAAAAGTATTGATTTCTTGATTATGAATATTTTCGGAGATGTTTACTACTGTTGATTCATTATCAGTATCTTGGATTTGATTCAATCTTTGATTTTTATAAGGTGATCTATTATTTGAATTATTTACGCTATGATCTCTTTTCCTATGAAATGAATTTCTAAATTGAATAGATGAATCTATATCCATGGGTTCTGGCTTTTGAAAATTATTATTGGAAAATCTTTGATTTGATTGTTGAGGATAATTATTATTTGAGAAAAAATTTCTCTGTTGGCTAAACTGAGGTCTAGGAGGCAAGTTTTGATATCTTTTAGTTATTGGTGGTTTAAACGGTCTCGATGTAAAATCTAAATTTTGATACTGAACATCGTGGTACATAGTTCTAGCTAATGCGAATGCTTCACTTAAAGTTCTAGGATTGTGTCCATACAGCATGTTTTTTATTGCCTGGCTACGTATGCCCAAAGTAAATGTTCGAATTGCTTTTTCCTCCATTTCCAGTGTTAAAGCTTTAATTGCGTGTTCATTATTGTGACTCATTTCTATTTTAGATATTACTAAATTCAGACTTTGATTAAGTTTGTCATGGAATTTGTCTAACGAATCATTTCCTTGACGTATTTGAGTCAATTCACTCTCTAAAACGTACAGGGGTCGTTTGTCGGAGTTTGCGGAGTCTAACTGTTCGATGATTGCATCGAAATTATGTTTTGTATTATTATTTATCAATATTTCAGAAGCTGCTCCTATTATTTTTGATCTTATGGGGATTAGTGCCTCTTTGTAAATATTTTGACTACGAAAAGGTTTGACTGTGTCAAACAAAATTACAGCCATCTTACGCCACGGTCTATACTCACTGCTGTTCCCCAAAAAAGTTTGTAGGGATTTGAAAATACTAATATTAATATCTTTCGCAGATACGTATTTACAAGTCTCATCTTCGTGAGTTGTCGTATTTGTAGTTATTCCATTACTATTTCCCACAGCACTTATTCTTTGTAATATAAGTGTGTTTTGAGTTACTAACTGCTCCTGTAATTCCTTTACTTGTTGTTTAAGGATATCACACTCAGCCTTTAATACGTTCATATCCATTTTATCAACTGATTTAATTTTTAAAACACTCAATTTTCGTATAATTTCGTCCACTTTGTAAATTTGTGCTACTAATTAAACGTTGTAAATACCTTGATATCCGCTGGTTGGAATTCTCTTT
>OX376374.1:92269224-92300224 GCA_947369275.1 Nemotelus nigrinus
AAAATGCAGCAAAGGCAGACGCTACATCAGCAGAAATATCGAATAAAAGTAATTATCGATACTAGAATTAAGTTCACTTACATTGTACATTTTCTTGATAAAGCTCGTGGAGCATTTTTTTTAGTAAATTCTCGAAGTAATAATTTAACTGGCGCCCAGCGTGGCGCCACTGATCGTGACACCACAAAATCGTAAAGTAAAGCACAAAGTTGTGTGCTCGCGTTTAAAGAAACTGGTCGATCGGTTAGCCACAAAAGATCGCTAAGTCACTCCTGAGGCTGGGCAAGTGATCCAGTTTTCTTCGGTTAAATCGGGAAAACGTTAAAAGTACCGTAAGAATAACGCGAATCGTGCGCGAGTGTATCTAAACAACAGCAGCGGTGTTCGTTTGAGGGAAGGAGGCCCCCGGAGTAACCTGCAAAGGTAAAAGGACGTTAAGGATTTAACAGCCGCCCTCAACATTGATTCAGTAGCAAACCCAAACTTAAGTGACGACGAAACGATATCCTGGAAGAAAAAGCAACATAGTATTGCTAAGGAATCATCGGAATCATCAAGTATGCGTTTTGAGCTTGCAGCAATAATATTGTAAGTCAAATTTGAAATTTAATTTTAAGAAACTGAAAATTTACTTATATTGAAAGTATATTGAAAGAAAAATTAAGAGAATCGAATATTTTAAAATTGATTTACCGAAAAATTGAAAATTTTGTCAAGAAAGTTAATATATTGCGAAGTGAATTAAATATTCCCAAACAAAAGTGAACAAACAGTATTGAAAAAATATAAGGAAAACTAAACATAAGGACAAAGATATAGAAAATATAAGGCTTCAGTATTGAAAAATATAAAGAAAACTAAACAAAATGACAAAGATATAGAAAATATAAGGCTTCTATTGGAAATCAGAATTTTATTGAATATATTTACTATCGTTGTGGTAAGAAAAATTTTTAAACCTTTTCAGCTAGTGAACAGTGTTAGTGTAAAGTGGAAGTTGATTATCTTTCATCATTTTAAGAAAATTATAAAACGGTAGTGATCTTTTCATCTTTTCATTCTGCTGTGTGGAAAACTTCTTTTGTAACAAAATCATTTTCTACCTTATTGAAAATACATTTCCTTCTTTGCTAAAAATCATCAGTGCGTCCCCATTTATCGAAAATCCTTTTGTTGTTCAGTGACGGTTCTTGACTTGTGAAAATCCCTTCGTGTTGTGAGGATAATGGCCAACCGAAATAACTTGATTAGACCCCCCGCTTAAACGCTGACGAACTTCCACCTAGTGGAAGAAGTAGGCGCAGCAAACCCTCCAAATCCTCAACAAAACATTCAAAATCATGAAGATCTAGTTCGATTAATATCTTTCGGAAATTTTCACATTCAAGGAAGACAAATGTTTGAGTCTTACATGAACTCCGCATCAGATCCCAACCAAGATCATGATATTCCCATAAACGTGGGCAACGAAAGGGACTTATATGATATGGATAAAATCCCTGACGTAGTTAAAAGCCTACGAACATTTTCGGGGGACCCAAGTGAATTTTCCTCATGGAGGAAGAGCGTAGAAAGGATACTTAAAATTTACCAACACCTGCAAGGTACTCCAAAGTACTTTGGTATTCTATCGGTTATACGCAACAAAATTGTGGGACAGGCCGACATAGCCCTTGAGTCCTACAATACGCTCTTAAATTGGCCTAAAATTGCAAAGTGTCTAGCCTTGCACTACGCAGATAAGCGCGACCTAGGTACTCTTGAGTACCAGATGACAACTCTTGTGCAAGGTAGCCATACCATTCACGAATTCTATCAAATCGTATATCATCATTTGTCCCTTATTCTCAACAAGCTGTCATCTATGGAGATGGGACATGAATCCTTAAGAAACATGACCCAATGCTAAAGAGATAAAGCATTAGATACGTTCGTGCGTGGTCTCAAAGGTGATCTTCCACGCCTCTTAAGTATTCGAGAGCCTGTCGATCTCCCACAAGCTCTAAATCTTTGCCTTAAATTGCAAAATGTAGACTACAGAGCTCAGCACGCGTTAAGCTCACACAACACAATCAGAAGGAATCACCCAAATGTACCGCCACCACTGCCACCTAAAAGGAATAATTCACCATTACAAGGCCACATCCCAAGAAGAGATTTCCTCCCTGAATTACTACACAGCCCTAGCGTTCCTCAGCCCCCACAATTTCGTCGACATCCTCCACAACCTAATCCATTTTTTCCAAACCATCGACCATTTGCACCCAATCCGAAATTCAGGCAATTACCCCCAAAGCCCAGGCAATATGAGCCGATGGACATTGATCAGTCAATCAGGTCAAGAGCCATAAACTACCAAAACCGACCCCAAAATCAACACCAACACACAGCCCAAAAACGGCCAACATCTCAAATGGCCCACGTACCTAACAAACAGCAGAGGATATTCAATTTGGAGCAGACTCCCACTGATCCTGACGAAAATTACGACAGCGAACAACACGAACAATATTATAACTACGACGAACTAAACACCTACGAAAACCCACTTACCGAAAACGATAATAATAATACAACTACAGACACCCCTGACCAGAATACTGAGAACGAACAGGACAACGTCCATTTTTTAGATTGTTGAGCTCTTCGCTTCCATACATGGAATACACCGCGAAGAGCGGAGAAAGTCTCAAATTTCTTATTGACACCGGCTCGAACAAAAATTACATTCAACCACGATTCATACGATATCCCATAAAAAATGAAAAATCCTTTAATGTAAATTCTGTTGGCGGATCAATCAATATAACACACCATGCCTTTATTCCTTTATTTGGACCCAACATCGAAAAATTAAAATTCTTCATCCTACCACCATTAAAAACATTTGCAGGAATAATTGGGAATGACAGCTTAAAAACCCTCCAAGCAGTTATTCACACCAACAATAATTTTATGACGATCAAAGGGAATATCTCTCAACGAACAAATTTCCCAGACCGTGAATCACCTAAACCTAAGAACCAGTCATATGACCGAATCACAAATTAAAACCCTGAAACATATTCTCGAAAAATACCCTAACCTAGCATCAGAGCCAAACAGAAGCCTGACCTGCATAACTACTGTAAAAGGGGAAATTCGTACGACAACCAATGACCCAGTCTATGCTAGATCTTACCCGTATCCAATGGCGCTGAAGGACGAAGTCGAAAAAGAAATTCAACAACTTTTAAACGCCAAGTCCCCTTATAATGCACCAGTCTGGATAGTAAAAAAAAACCGGATGCATCAGGAGAAAAAAAATTTCGAATGGTTATGGACTACCAGAAATCGAACTCCATTACAGTAACCGATGCTTATCCTATTCCCGACATTAATGATGTCCTCTCCAACCTTTGTGAAAATCAATATTTTTCAATCATCGGCCTAAAAAGCGGATTTCATCAGATTCCCTTAAGAGAGCGCGGCATCGAGAAAACTCGTTTCGCCATCAATAATGGCAAATATGAGTACGCTCGCTTTCCATTTGGCTTAAAAAACGGCCCAGCAATATTTCAAAGGGCACTAGACGACATCCTTCGAGAACACATCGGAAAACGCTGCCGCATTTATATAGATGACATAATAGTCTTCGGTAAGACTGAAAAAGACAATTTTGAAAATCTAGACATAGTTCTTAAAACCCTGAAAGATGCCAATATGAAAATTAATTTGGACAAATGCGAATTCCTAAAAAAAGAAGTTGAATTCTTAGGGTTTATAGTCAGCGTAGATGGCATCAAAACAAACCCCAAGAAAGTTGAAGCAATCGCTTCATTCTCGCTTCCCAAAACACTCAAAGACTTACGTTCTTTCCTAGGCATATCAGGGTACTATCGACGGTTTATTAAAGATTATGCAAAAATTGCCAAACCCCTGACATCCCTTTTAAGAGGGGAGGATGGACGAGTATCAAAAAACTCATCCAAAAACAAACCAATCTCTCTCGATAAAGAAGCAGCTGTAGCTTATGAAAAGCTCAAAAATATTCTCATATCACAAGATGTTGTACTTTCCCATCCAGACTTCACTAAGTCATTCGAGCTAACAACCGATGCTTCCAATTACGCGATCGGTGCTGTCTTATCTCAAGATAACAAGCCTATTTCATTCTTGTCCAGAACTCTCAGTAAAACTGAGGAAAACTACGCAACGAATGAAAAAGAGATGTTAGCAATTATTTGGTCATTAAATTCCCTTCGAAATTATCTTTACGGCTCCAATCATGTACGAATTTTCACCGACCATCAGCCCCTTACATACGCACTCAGTTCGAAAAACACAAATAGTAAACTCAAACGTTGGAAAGCCATTCTCGAAATATGATTATGAGTTACGTTATAAACCAGGTTAAGCGAATGTCGTCGCCGATTCTCTTTCCCCTCAAGAAATCAAAGAACCGACTACTCTGACACACAATACAAACGAAATAAATTCCATGACACCTACAGAACATAGTGACGATAGTTCGGCACAAAACCTTATTCCTTCTGTCGAATCACCAGTTAACGTATTTAAAAATCAACTCCTTCTTAAAATCGGAGAAGAAAACAGTTATCAGATTGTAAACCCCTTTGAAAACTACACCAGGCACATCATTGTTCAAAGAAACTATTCCGAGCACGACATAATAAATATTTTTAAAAGGTATCTAAATCCACATCTGACAAATGGGCTCCTCACTGACGAACCTACTATTGGTCTCATCCAAACTATTTATCCCCATCACTTTAAAGACTACAGAATTTGCTTTACACAAAACCTGGTAGAAGACATTCCCAACGAGGCAGAACAAGAAGAACGAATCCTTCGAACTCACAAGAGAGAACACCGTAACGCGGAAGAAAACCGCAAACAAATATTAGAGATTTGTTATTTTCCGAAAATGTCCTCCAAAATTAGACAACTGGTTAAACTTTGTACCATATGCAAAGAAAACAAATATGACAGACACCCGAACAAACCATTCTTAGAACCGACACCCATTCCAAAATATCCTGGACATATTGTTCACATCGACATATTCATGACGAAGAAAAAACGCTCACAGCAATAGATAAATTCACAAAATTTGTTCAAGCCAAAGTTATATCAACAAAATCCGCTGAGGACGTCAAACGTCCCCTATGAGATATACTATTGTTTTACTGTATCCCCGAAATGGTGGTAATCGATAACGAAGGTGCTCTTAGATCCGCATCCTTATAGTCCATGATAGAGGACGAACTTAAAATTAAGCTCTTTCGAACTCCTCCGTACAAAAGTGAAGTCAACAGTCAAATTGAACGCTGGCACTCCACTCTCATAGATATCATGAGATGCCTGAAACGCGACGGACCTCCTAGACCCTTCGAAGAACTCCTCGAACGTGCAGTGCACGAGTACAATTTCACAATTCACTCGACTACAGGTAAGAAACCAGTAGAGCTTTACCTCGGCCGAATTCCAAATATCACCCCTGAAGAATTAGAGAATGCGCGCCTCAGTAATATAGAGAAGATCGAACGCAAACAAATGACCGATATGATCCACCACAATAAAAATCGGCAACCTATAAAGACTTACGATACAGGACAGGTTATTTACGTCAGACAGAACAAACGAATCGGAACAAAACTAAACCCTAGATACCGACAGGAAGTTGTTAGGGAGAACAGAAATACGACTATACTAACTGAATCTGGCAAAATAATACATAAAGATAAAATTCGAAATTAACTTCTTTTAGGTTCATCGCCCACGCGATCAACGCAAACGTACAAATTTTGGACTATACCAACTCGCAAATTATATCTTTTTATCTGGGACAGACAAAGATAAAGGACGGAAACTTTAAAATAATTCACATTATAGACTTAGACCAGTACGAACGATTTATTACCGACGTTCACCCCATTCTGAATCTATCAATAATCGAACATAATCCACTCTCACGATATTTGATGCATGAATTCCACCAAATTGAGACTTTAATCCATAACCTAAAACCTCGGAAGGCGAAAAGATCACTAAATTTTCTAGGCTCAGCATGGAAATGGATAGCCGGAAGCCCTGATCACGAAGACCTAGTGACGATAAAAGAAAAGATAAACAACGTCCTAAGTAATAGTAATAAACAAGTTGTAATAAACGAATTGTATAACCAACGAATTAACAAGATTACAAAGATAACGAATGACATACAAAAAATATTAAATGAAGAAAAAAGGGAAATAATAATAATTTTTCCGAATTAAAATACAAAATGAAAATTGTTAAAGAGGAATTGAAAAACATCAACTACGCCATACATTGGGCAAAAATAGGACTCATCAACTCCCTCATTCTATCAAAAAAAGAAATAAGTTTAGCTACCGATACGTTAAACAAAGATTTATTACCCTTTTCGACTGTAGAAGAAGCCCTAGAATTAGCTGGCATAAAAATTATCAGTAATCATGAAACCATACTTTATATAATCAATATTCCGATTACAAGACAGGAAACATACGAAACTCTTCTAGTTAAGCCAATTAAAAAAAGAAACATAATAACGGAAATACCTTTTGAGAAAATATTAAAAAATAATGAAAAATTCTATGGTATAAAAACTAATAGTTGTAAATGTTATAACAATTTATTCATTTGTAAAGAATCCGATGTAGTAGATATTAGTTTAACCAGCTACTTGCCAAGACTGCTGCAAAGCTCAAACGCCACCTGCAACAGAATCAATGGTCTGCAAGTTCCAACCATCGAAGAGATTTCACCTGGCAACTTACTACTAAATGCGTTCTGCGATCAACTTGAAGTAGAAGAATCCACGCACCATTTGAACGGGACGTACTTAATCAAATTTCACAATACTTCAATAAAAATAAATGGGAAAAACTATGAAGCGCATGAGATATCAACGATCAACGCACTGCCTGCAATACTCCAGCCTACATCCGAAGGAAAATTATATGGGGATCATTTTTCCCTTGAAATGCTGGACGAAATTAAAATCAACAACACCGAGAAGATAGAATTGCTAAAATCAAACAACGAAGTTCACCAGTACACGACCTATGGCCTAATTTCCTTCTTGGCAGCCATAACATCAACCTACCTGATTCTGAAAACTTGTTTCCAGAAGCGCAAAATCTCATCAGCGGCGATCTCACCTAAAACAGAAGTCACAGTTATCCCAACATCAATGTCATCAACAATCAGCTATCCATCCACATTGGCAAATCAAACGCAACCCAGGTTTAATAACCTTCCGTACTTCTAACGATAGCGGACTATCGCACTTAGGGGGGAAGAGTTAACAACACGTTCCCGTACAATCAGCAAACACGCGCCCAGGTGAAAATGCATCGATCATGATGAACCAAATGCAGCAAAGGCAGACGCTACATCAGCAAAAATATCGAATAAAAGTAATTATCGATACTAGAATTAAGTTCACTTACATTGTACAATTTCTTGAATAAAGCTCGTGGAGCATTTTTTTTTAGTAAATTCTCGAAGTAATAATTTACCTTGTATATATATATATATGTATGTATATCAACATATGGAAGTGTATGTGTCCACAAACTTATACGGCGCAATTTTATGCAACAACATTTTGAGCAGATGACGAACTTCGCACAAGCCCCAATTTTCGAAGTTGTGTGAGACGCTGAAATTGCACCCAAATGCAATCGACCGACTTCCCGGCTTCAACTCATGGAGCTTGTGCCGTCTCCTCTGTATACCTCCATGGCTCGAAAGAATTAACTGCACAAACTAAATTGGTGTGAAATGATTGAAGACATGTGTCAATGCCATCTATATTTTCAAAGCGAAAGCAGCTTCGGAGCAACTTTTCATGCTAAAAATTGAGTGCAACTCCTGTTTATTTTCGAACTAAATTTTCGCCGCAACAGATTTCACGTGAAAGCCCTGAAATGTATTCGACGCGAAACGAAACGAAATGTCAAATCCCATCCAAAATCAGCCTGGCGCGGAATTTCGTTTCGTTTGGTTTTGCTCGTCAGTAATAGGTCTGTTCGCGTACTACGATTAATTGCAATTAATTGCAATGAAGCCGTTTTTGTACTCCGTTTTACTGAATACTGAAAATTTCCCCTCTTTCAGTAAAATTCAGTAGGATCTGAGCTACTGAAAAATACTGAAAACTGTCAAACGGTTTTTGGCGTAATGTTATTATGAAAGACGATTATTTTTGTGGCGATAGTTTATCGCCGCTTAGGATGACTTTATAATAACTTTTGTTCTCCCAAAAACCGACAGCTGACCCCTTTGTTTGTCAATTTTCAGGAAATGCAATGAGAGCGTTTTCGTACTTTTCCTGAATTTCCCCCACCACATGATTCAGGAAAATTCAGTAAAATTCAGTGACTGAAAGTACGCGAACAGACCTAATGTGTTCGAAGACGTATAACTGTCTTCGAAGAAAACGCAGTGACTCGCTCTGAGATGGCGCTGCACTATGTATAAGTTAAATTTCGCGGCTATTTAATAGTGCGGTTTACAGCAGTCGGACCAAAAGTGACCTGCCCTAAAGCGCGGACTAAATGAACTTAGTCCTCAGGTGTTTATACCAACCTGACCTAAAATTTGCTTAGGTCGAATTTAGTCCTCGTTGGCATATGACAGCTGTCATTTAGTTTAATTTTCGTTCATGCACTGTATTTATCGTTTCATTTGTCTCCCAAACATGTTTATTTCAATGATTTTGTGTCAAAGGGGAATGTTATGAGCTTATATTCAACATACATACATTATTAATAGTCGCGCAAAAATCAATGTTTAGGTCGCGTGTGTTTACAACGATTATATTCCACGACCTATATTTAGGTCAAGTCGCTTGAAATCGTGGACCGACCTAAATTTAGGTCGGTCCACGATTTCAAGCGACCTGACCTAAATATAGGTCGTGGACTATATCGCTGTAAACACACACTAAAAAATTTAGGTGGAATTTGGTGTTTAGTCCGCGGACTAAACGTTCGCTGTATACGATATCAATGACCCAGGTACCTTAAATTGATGCGAAAAACGTGACAGCTGATAATTTCATTCGATTTTGCGGACATTTTATCGAAAAATGGGTGAAAATGGATGGATTAACAGCGCATGCTTGCAACAGTAGTTTTTATTTTGCCGATAACATCATTTTTGATGCCGGTTAGTTAAATTTATATGCACCGAATTCAAATGTAATGCAACTGTTAAATGTCATCAGTGGCAATTTATACTGCCCCCGGTGTCGGGGTGCGGAACTTTAGGTCTGTTCCCGTACTACGATTAATTGCGATTAATTGCAATGAAGCCGTTCCCGTACTCCGTTTTACTGGAAACTGAAAATTTTCCCTCTTTCAGCAAGATTCAGTAGGGTCTGAGCTACTGAAAAATACTGAAAAGTGTCAAATGGTGTGGTGCGAGTAAATAGTTTCAAATGTGCGCGGCAAGCAACATATTTTTTGCGTAATTTTGCTATGAAGGTCGAATATTTTTGTGGCGGTAATTTATCACCGCTTAGAATGACTTTATAATCACTATTGTTCTCCCAAAAACCGAAACTTTCGGTTGTCAATTTTCAGGAAATACAATGAGAGCGTTCCCGTACTTTGCATGAAATTCCCCACCACATGATTCAGGAAAATTCAGTTACTGAAAGTACGGGAACATACCTTTTATTTCGCTCGATTCCGCACAGACATTTTCGCTGTATTTCGTTCGTCGAATACATTTCTAGGCTGAAATTTAGTATGAAAATTTCACGTGAAATCGAACACAGTACTAAGCTTTATTGGAAAATCATTCGCAATAATTTTCAAATTCAAACACCAAATGTCACTTTTTAGCTCAAAATAATGGTGCGGTATACAGCGGTCGGACCAAAAGTGATTCGACCTAATAGCCCGTTCACACTAGACTCTAATATGCCGTTCACACTACACTCTAAATCAGGCGATTTCGATCAGCTGATCGCTTTAGAGCTAAATCAACTTAAATCTACCTGATTACCGATACATTTTTTCCGGCGTCTGACAGAGTTAATCAAGTAGATTTAGAGTTAAACAAGTACAAATCAGGTACTATTGTGAATTTGGTCCCTGGTGAATTTTTCTCAGAGCGTGGTGGATTCCATCCGTGAGAGCGAGAGTAGATTTGAATGAAATGTCAATCGAATTTCGTCCTAAAATAGCAAAAATTGAACAAAAAAGGAAAATGTGAGTTGTACAAAGTGAAAAGAAAATGTTCTTGCATGTTCCTGCACCATTTTCAACAACTTTCACGCAAAAAAAAATGGTACAGATAGGTACAGATCTCCTCATTCTAAATCACGTCGGGTAGTGTGAACGCTTACCTGATTAACTTGACAGATTCTAAATCTACCTGATTTAGAAGTGTAGTGTGAACGGCTTATAAAGCGCGGACTAAAGCCTGAATTACATTGGATTGCAGTGCAATGAAAATTAAACTAAATGACAGCTGTCATATACGAACGAGGACTAAACTCGACCTAAGCAAATTTTAGGTCAGGTTGATGTAAACACCTTAGGACTAAGTTCACTTAGCCCGCGCTTTAGGTCAGGCAGCCCCTGGACACGGACAGTATAACTTTCCACCATTAGCCCCTTCAATCCTCTCGCCAGTGAGATAGCCTCTCGCGCACAAAGCATGTTAAAGTCAGCGATGGGCATTTGCTACAATTGTAGCAGATCTGCTACTTTTTTCTTAATCTACTACTCTACTACGTAGCAAATGATATTTACTACTTTTCCCGGGGGAACTACTTTTTAGTGAAGATAGCACTGATGCAACTTCAGTGAACCATTAAGTATCAACTGAAGCACATCTACGATAAGAAAACGCCGAGCGTGTGACAACTATTGTTAATGCTGCTGGTCTGACAAAATTCTTAGAATGCAGAAAAAGTCGTTGTTCTCGGTTTTGTTCATACATTATATGTATATGTCTAATTTTTACTACTTTTTTTCAGATTCTGCTACTTTTTTGAACAAAATCTGCTACACATTTATTCGTCTCAATGCCCATCGCTGGTTAAAGTTGCCTTTACGCCATTTCGCTCTCATTGTCAAATTGGAGGGGAACTACTTGGATTTGACAATGAGCAGACAAAAAATTACCACCATCCCCTTCAATGTACCGGTTTACACCAGTCGGACCAAAAGTGACCTGACCTAAAGCGCGGACTAAATGAACTTAGTCCTCAGGTGTTTACAACGAACCCGACCTAAAATTTGCTTAGGTGGAATTTAGTCCTCGTCCGTATATGACAGCTGTCATTTAGTTTAATTTTCCTTCATGCACTGTATTTATCGTTTCATTTGTCTCTCAAACATGTTTATTTCAATGATTTTGTGTCAAAGGGGAATGTTATGAGCTTATATTCAACATACATACATTATTAATAGTCGCACAAAAATCAATGTTTAGGTCGCGTGTGTTTACAACGATTATAGTCCACGACCTATATTTAGGTCAGGTCGCTTGAAATCGTGGACCGACCTAAATTTAGGTCGGTCCACGAGTGTCTACAGCACGTGGACTAAAAAATTTAGGTGGAATTTGGTGTTTAGTCCGCGGACTAAACGTCCGCTGTAGACGATACTAATGTAAATCTTATGGGCATGTCCACTCCATTTCTACTACCTCAATGAGGTCAGGTCACTTTTGGTCCGACCGCTGAATACCCGCACAATGAACGGCACAAACTAAATTGGCGTCAAATGATTGGAGACATGTGTCAATGCCATCCGTATTTTCAAAGCGAAGCAACTTGCAAGCAATTTTTCATGCGAAGAACTAAATACAACTCTTGCTTATTTTCATACTAAATTTTCGCCGTAACAAATTTCACGTGAAATCGAACACAATACTAAGCTCAACTCAGAACCAGCGTATACGTCCAAATTCAAGACCCGAGCTCGCTTAATCCAATGCGGCGTTGTTAAATATTTGGCAATAAACCGATGAGGTGAATGATTGTAATGCAATCACGGTTATTTACAGTATTCATTATCCACGTATCGCGTTACGAACCTTAACAAGCAATCCAGTCAACCAAACTTTTCGATTATTTAATTTGAACATCCACTCGCGACCAGCCCGAAGATATTGTAGAAGTGGATGAGTGGCATGCACGTACATGAGCGTATGCAATGGAGAAAGTAGACAATGGAGTGGCCCTTCACATTTGAAATATATAGCAGGGGACGTAGCCATGAGGTAAGAGGAATGTTATGTTTTGTCTGCTAATGCTTCCTAGAAGTACGGGCCGTAATGCAGAATAATGACGTCCCACTAGGTTACCAAAGTGTCGCGAAAAACACACGCAGTCTTATGGGACGTCCGCGGGAAAATGTTAATTGTACAGGTTTTGTTAAAGTGAGTGAAGTGAAAATAAAGTGTGCGGAACAGTTCAAAATTAATGCGGTGCGGGTGGTATAATTGGGAAAATTCGCTACGAAATATTTATCAGCTGGTGTTAGGTTATGTGACGTTACGTGTCGATTTACTGTCGATACAGTTAATTGGTACAACATGCAAGTTATGGCTAAATATTATTATTATAACCCGTCCACGCACAAAAAAACTAACGTTTTATTCATATTATGGCTAAAAATCTACACATATAATCTCGGTATATATCGGCACTGCCAGATGGAAATGTCTAAATGACTGCCCAAATTGACGTCATAGCTAAAACGATTACGTAGCCTGACGGCCCGTACTTCTAGGGGGCATTGTGTCTGCCTATTGTTGATGTTTTATTGAAGTTATACTTCTTTTGGCTCGTTGGGTAGGTTTTAAAAAGCATGGGTAAAAATCGCTCTGATCCGTCGCTCTGAAAGAGAAAGGAGAGAAAAGAGGGGCGACTAGGCTTGGGATAGAATCGCTCGGATCCATCAGATGTTTGTGAAACGCTCTTATATATTATATATTACAATGCTTAAGAAAGAGAATGAAGACGGAGAGAGAAGAGGGGCGACTAGGCTTGGGATAGAATCGCTCGGATCTGTCAGATGTTTGTGAAACGCTCTTATTTATTATATATTACAATGCTTAAGAAAGAGAAAGAAGACGGAGAGAGAAGAGGGGTGACTAGGCTTGGGATAGAATCACTCGGATCTGTCAGATGTTTGTGAAACGCTCTTATTTATTATATATTGCAATGCTCACATTATTGGATGGCTACAAAATGATATTTCAGAAGCATTAGGCTCAGACTACGACAAGGCTATCAGACTTATAGATTGTTTGATATCGGTTTCGGACTTTGAAGCATCGGGTAACATCAAATTACAGACTCATCGTCATACTTTCACATGTTTCAAGAAGATTGCGCCTAATAAAGCTCAAGAATGGAGATTCGACGTTCCATTTTTGCTTTATGCCTGAATTACACTCGACGCAGCGAGGCGCAGCCATCAGTGACCAAGCGCAGCCAACGAAATCGCCTGGTTACACTGCAACGTGACTAAGTGTCAGTGATGTAGAAGAATTTTCAGTTGATGTTAGCGACATCTCTGTATCCGCCTGTAGCCTTCTCATGAATAATCGGACGCTCCTTCACTTGGGCTATCAGCATCTTTATTGTCACCTCGTTATCCAACACTACATCTTTAATTGACTGCATTTTGAAATAATTCTTTACAATTTTTTCAATCAATGTGAATACGAGTGTGGAATTCGACGACTCACTTTACCCCTGATATTAACCACGTACCTAATTAGAGCTAGGTGAACTCAAAGCTTGGTTCGCGGGCCTTCGTCCGAACTTGGATTCGAATCAGGGATCCCACAAGCAAGAAGTCAGTAATCTACCAACTAGACTAATAAAGTATTGTTGCATGCACGACCAAACATGTTTCGACGTGTCGGCAGCGGAAAGAGCGACAACCGTTAAAGTGTCTGACTGATCATGTGTTCCAGGGAATGAACACAATCTATAAATAGCCAAAAACTGTAAACAATCTATAAATAGCCAAAAACCGTAAGCAATCTATAAATAGCCAATACACAATAACAATCTATGGATAAAACGTAGAATAATCGTCTAAAACGTAAAAAGGGAACATTCCAGAGCCTCAAACCCATGAGTCAGATCTCGCATGGTAGCGGAAATTCCCATGAATCATAGAGCCCTCTAGAAGCAAAAGCGGAACATTCGAGAACCCGAGACACATTTGGCACCACTATAAATACCACCACGAGAAGTACTGGCGATCATTCAGTAGATAGCGAAGACAGCGAAAGGCTGTTACTTTGAAGAGCGATACAGCGGTTCTAGTGTATCCGGGCGCGATTAATTAAAAGCGATAAAGTGCGAGTAATTATAGTGCGATAATTAAATTGAAAAAGTGTTAAATTGTAACGCGAGATTATAGTAGTGCGAATATAAAGTGTAAATAATTAATTGTGTTTATAATAAAAGTGTAATTAGTGTTTTAAAAGAAACTGTTTTAAAAGAAAACCGAATGTGAAGAATATCGAACCTACGGAAGGTGTTTTAACGATAGATCACAACAACTGGTGTCAGAAGTGGGATTCTGTCGCGTTCGTGATTTAAAAAGTGACTTTTAGTGAAATTACGGACAGTGAATTCATGTGAAAAGTGAAAATTAATAAGTGCGCGGACTAAATAAAAAGTTAAAAGTTTCGGACAGTGAGCATTGTAAATTGTGCGGACTAATTGAAATTTGTGAAAAGTTGAGTGGACTAAAGTGAAACCGTGAGAAGTTGTGCAATTGGAGAACAATGCCGAAAGTGAGTGAACTGACAATGGCAGAGTTGAACGTGGAGTGCGAGAAGCAAGAGCGGAAGCTGGCAATGCTTAAAGAGGAAATGGATTTGCTGGAATCGGATCTGCAACGCGTGAGAGCAGAAGGAATTGTGCCAGCTGAACCAAGAGCCGGCAAAGCACTCAAAGCACCAACGTTTGATGGGCAAACTTCTTGGACCATCTACAAGAAGCAATTTGAGGCAGTTGCAGAGTTTAACAACTGGAACGATCAAGAGCGAGCGCTACAACTGATGGTGTCATTGAGAGGAGCCGCAGCGGAAGTTCTATTAACAATTCCGGAGGACGATAGCTTCAGCTATTCAAGCCTGACGAATGCTTTGCATATGCGGTACGGCGAAGACCACCTAAAGGAAGTTCATCGGTCACAGCTGAGAACACGGATACAGAAGCCAGGGGAGACGTTGCAGGAGTTGGCTCAGGACGTTGAGCGATTAACACTTCTGTCCTACCCTAGGTCAGATCCAGAGCACCGGGATGAAACGGCGAAAAATGCTTTCATCCAGGGAGTGCGTGATGAAGAGCTTCAAATAGCACTTCGTTTAGCTGGAAAACGAACACTGAAGGAGTCTTTGGCCTACGCTCTCATCTACGAATCGGCGAAGCTGGCATCGCGGAGAAATTTTAGAGTCGGTGAAGTACGCGAGGACTGTATGTGCAGGAAAGCCAGCATCTTCAGGGAATCAGGGAGAGGTGGAGCCCCTCAGTGTTGGAATTGCGGAGAAAAGGGTCACTTGAGGCGTGACTGCCACAGAAACTGGAAATCGACGTATTGTCCGGAGTTTGTGCATAGCAGAGTTCCTCGATGCTGGAACTGCAGAAAGAGCGGACATCTGAGTCGTGACTGCTACAGGAAGTACCAAACTAGCTACTGCCAGGATTGCTCAGCAGCATTCAAGCAAAGCAATGAATGTGGACGGTCAAACAAAGCGACTTGTTCTTGGAGAACAGCAGTGAAACCAACAGGAAATAAGTTTGAAGTTCAACGGTGTGACTGCAACACTGGTAAACCTGAGACAATCACCGTTGCCAGGTTGCAGGTTAGCGGGAATAACTTGAGTCTGCAGGGGAAAGTCGATAACGAAGCCTGTAAAATCATCATCGACACTGGAGCTGTTAGGTCGATCCTGAGAGCGGATATGGTTAAGTCCTGGAAACTCAGTAACGCTGAAAGGTACGTGCTTCAGACGGTAACGGGTGATTCTACGCGAGTTCTTGGTGAAATCGTTCTGCCGATACAAATTGGAAATATGGTGTTCGAGCATCAGTTCCTGGTAGCGGAGATAACGGACGAGTGTATACTTGGAATGGACTTCCTGGGCTCTCATGGTTTTAGCCTGGATTTGGGAGAGCGGAAAATCAAGTGGAGGAGCAACAAAGTATCATTAGCTCGTCGAGCAGGATGGAAACACCGAACAGAAAAAGAAGATCACATATGCGTCGCTGCGAGACGAGTAGGCGTTTTGGCAGAAAAGGAAGGAAAACCGTTAGAAATATCGCAGGGCGACATGAAATGCAGCGAAACAACGAAGAAATTTGCATCCGGATCTGAGCGGAAATGTGTGATGGGTAACATTTCTCGAAGACTGCATACTAGAACGAAATTTAGGATATCGCCGGAAGACCACAAAACAACAATGAAGTGCGTTTCAAAGCGATGGCAGCGTCAACGGCAAAATCCTATTCGCCAACCAGAAGCAGTGAAGAAAGCGGAAACGAAGCTGTACAATTTGAGAGCGAGTTTACTTAGATTTGCGAAAAACAATTTGGTGTGGAACGTACGTCCTAGTCTACAACTGGAATGGGAAGGATCGTATGACGAACGGCGGAACGAGGTTGGCTGGTGGATACATCGAAAGCACCGATCGAGAATGAAGGCTATACATCAGGTTTACACAAATGTTGACGACGAATCTGTTCGGGACGAACAGGTCTAAGGAGGGAGTAGTGTTGCATGCACGACCAAACATGTTTCGACGTGTCGGCAGCCGAAAGAGCGACAACCATTAAAGTGTCTGACTGATCATGTGTTCCAGGAATGAACACAATCTATAAATAGCCAAAAACTGTAAACAATCTATAAATAGCCAAAAACCGTAAACAATCTATAAATAGCCAATACACAATAACAATCTATGGATAAAACGTAGAATAATCGTCTAAAACGTAAAAAGGGAACATTCCAGAGCCTCAAACCCATGAGTCAGATCTCGCATGGCAGCGGAAATTCCCATGAATCATAGAGCCCTCTAGAAGCAAAAGCGGAACATTCGAGAACCCGAGACACATTTGGCACCACTATAAATACCACCACGAGAAGTACTAGCGATCATTCAGTAGATAGCGAAGACAGCGAAAGGCTGTTACTTTGAAGAGCGATACAGCGGTTCTAGTGTATCCGGGCGCGATTAATTAAAAGGTGTTTTAACGATAGATCACAACAGTATTTTAAATTACTATATTCAATTTGCTATTAATTATCTTTCTAATTTGCTATTAACTATCTTTTTATTTTACTTTTAACTATCTAAGCTATTACCAATAAAAATTGTTTTCGAATTCCTCAAAAATTTAGTAATATAAAATCAACTCTATTTACATTTTCGCATACATTTCAAATCCCGCGCGTTTCTCAAGTAATTACAGCTGATTGCAACTCTTCGCTGCGACAAAAGTTGAATCCATTTCGACCTGAGCTGCGCCTGGCTGCGCCTGGCTGCGCATAGCTGCGACTTGGTGTGCTCGCTGCTATGGAAAACCCATATAGTCAACTCAACTGACAGCTTGGCTGCGCCTGGCTGCGTCGCAGTGTGCTTCAGCGGTTAAAGGAAACAATGATTTTGACGCCGATGAAAGATGATGAGGTTGGATTCAAAGTCCATAACTAAAGGTATACTGCCATAAGAAAAAAATTAGAAATG
This sequence comes from Nemotelus nigrinus, assembly GCA_947369275.1. Classification (NCBI taxonomy): domain Eukaryota; kingdom Metazoa; phylum Arthropoda; class Insecta; order Diptera; family Stratiomyidae; genus Nemotelus; species Nemotelus nigrinus. The sequence goes on from OX376374.1 coordinate 92,286,994, forward strand.
AATGATTATGTAAACATTGATGATTTTTATGAGAAGAACGATATTGCATCCGATGAAGAATATATTAATATAATGAGAGCCGGCATTAAACGACCAGAAGTTTTCTTGAGACGTCAACCGTGCGAAAAATGGCACAATCCTTTTAATCCATTTCTTTTTAGTGTTTTAAAATCAAATACAGATTTCCAATTCATCACGGAAGAATACTCGTGTGCAGCTTATGTTGTTGAATATGTTAAAAAAACAAACAGAGGTATCAGTCATTTATGCTTGAGCTACAATCAATGCAACCAACATGTGCTGCAATGTTTTGTTGGTGGAACGAGTTACAATCAATGCAACACAACATTTACCGTCACTTGTCACTGGCTATATTAACGAAATTGTTGTTTAATAATATGGATCCTTCACAGTCTCGGAAAGTGATATCAGTGAGTATTTGATCCTTTAAAAGCTGCAGCGTATATTGTAGAGCAAAAATGAGCAAAAGAAAAACAAACTCTGATTGTCATTTACATATTACATTTCCCTTTCCCGGACTCTCATAGGAACAGTTGGAATTGGATATTTTCAAAAATGTTGTTGCCATGCCAAGTTTGAGGTATGATCAAACTTTGCTGCGCAACAAAGTTGTGTTGCATCATTGTAACTGCTCTCATATGTTCTCATGGGTTCAAACTCATTTTGTTGTGCAACAAAGTTGTGTTGCATTGATTGTAACTGCAGCTTTACAAAGAAAAATTGTTGAAGTTATGGTTGAACATCCAGAGTTTGATATTGTTCAAGTAACTAAAAATATTATTATTGATCTATTAAATAATACTGAAATGACCAGTCAAGAAGCTGCATGGTATTTACTGAGAGAACCGATGTCTAAAACGTCAGTGGTTATAATATATTGGCCAATCGAGCGGAATCGGATAAAGAAAACTATGAAAGAGCTAAGTAGCCTTGATGACGATAGCACTGACATCTGGAAGGAAAATTGTTTTGACAAATATGAGAAAAGGCCTGAATATTTAGAAAAGTTACTTTGGCTCAATTGGCCAATCGAGCGGAATCGGATAAAGAAAACTATGAAAGAGCTAAGTAGCCTTGATGACGATAGCACTGACATCTGGAAGGAAAATTGTTTTGACAAATATGGGAAAAGGCCTGAATATTTAGAACAAGTTACTTTGGCTCAATTTGTGGCTAAATATTACAAGAACAATAAAGGTGAATACGTAGAAAGAGACGAACCAAGAATTATACGCTCCAGAAACTATGACATGGCGGAAGATTACAATGAATACCGAAGAAAAATGGTAGCTTTGCATCTGCCATTCCGCAATGAAGAAAGGGATATTTTAACGGATCTGAAAATTAATGAAATATATGACCGTTATCAATTGCAAATACTACACAATAGAAAACAATTTGAATCAAATATGAATATCGATAAGGTTATGGAAATTTGCCGTGATTTATGTCGTTTATGTCGTTATGTCGTGTTTATAAAGCCAAAGAAGTATGTATAACTTCAATCGGTCAGTCCCCAAGGACTGCCATGTCTTTTTCCCTCTTGCACGTTTATCTCTTTTGGAACTATATGTCATATGATCACCATGCAGAAAATCTCTTGCCAAGTTGATAGATTTTTTTGAATCATGAGTGACGAAAGGGTATATGCAAAGCAGTCGTATTACATGGGCCACTCTACTTTTTTATCTCTATGGCGTATGCACTGACATAAGCCTAGTAATGTATTCGACCATGGCCTCTTTGAGTATAAAGATATCTAAGAGTATAAAGATATTAAGAGTAGCAGAAACACTGTAAACGCCTGTAGGTGTGTGTCGCGAGTTTGTGCCTTCCCCCTTGCCTTTCACTCTATCACTACATGGGAGCACAAAATCCGACTGCTGTCAAATTTTGCTAGCCACGTAAAGCAAATGTAAACAATCTACCGACACGCAATAGAAATCGATGTGAAACAACTAATGAAAAGAGACTTTTTACAAAACGAGCTATGATACGTGACTGGGAAAAGTATGCAAAAGCACCAGAGTATTGGAATTAGAAGCGACATAGACTAAAGTTATTAAAAAAAGGCAAAGACAACTGAGCAGCGAGACATCGCTCAAACAAATAGCACTATCGCACTTTTGAAATGTTAATTCACAAGAAACTTTCCACTATGGCACTTGCTGTAAGGTTCTGAACGAAATCCGACAACTTCCAATTATAAATAATACGCTGAATAGAAATTATTGCCGATATCCCGATTGACTCCGCGAGTTAGCGTCTTTGAACGCGACACTTTGACAGAAGCCGGATTTTACTTTTTCAAGATGGCGCGAGGACTGTCGAAGGCCAATGGCGTAAGTAAGAAGATGATGCATAGGGACATATGATTTGTAAATTAAATTTGTTTGAAAATTTCGAGAGGCAATTTAGATATGGGTAGAACACTAGTTAGCAATGTAAAGAATTATAATAATATAAGCAATTATTTTATGTGCAGGTATTATATGGACATGTTTTAACTGCACAAAAAATATTGCAAAAAATTCAAATACGCGCTTCGAAAGCAATTCATATAGAGCAGCCTGATAAAAAAAACTCCGAATACCCCGATAAAAAAATCGGACTGCTGTCAAATTAATACTATTCAACAAACACACACACACACACACACACACATATATATATATATATAAATATATATATATTGTGACAGATATCACATGAAATTTAGGATAGCTTGGGTGCTTCGGGTTGTGCATTTGATTCACTTTCAAACTTCAAGTCATTTAAAACACTTGTTACCATTGTTTACTGAACATTGCATTCATGTTTCATATTCGAAGGTCACTTTTCTTGAATAAGAACGTTTTTTTTCTATTTTTAATTTTTTTTATTTTTTTAAGATCACAATCATATTACATTATTCTTCGTTTTCAAGAACTAAAATTAATACAAAAATACAATCATCATTAAAACTTAATTACAAATCTTCGTCATCATTAACAGTATCCACTTTTTGTACATTCTCAAATCATATCTCATCTCAACAGCTTTAAAGCAATTTGTTGACAAAGTTCAATACTTTTCACATTTTTTTTTCTTGTTCCTAAAAGGCGATAATTCTTAAGCATAGGCTTAAGCTTAAACGAAATTTAATCATATCCACAATTATATTGGAAATGGAGCTAAAAGCTTGTTTTACAAATTATATGTTACAGCTAACGTAACTTAAACGATAATAAATTAAGAGAAGTTACATATTGAGAAATCCGAAAAGCTACTTTCACTCGCCTAACTAATACGAAAAGAACTGCAATAATTTTTTTTTTTAATATTTTGGAAGCTAATTCTATCATCAAGCTCAATAATATTAATTGTGATCTTATTTTCGAACATTGCAATATTTACAACAGTTTTATGGAACCCTATTTTATAATCGAGAAACAAGAATGTTTTTGTATTATTTTCTTATGTTTGTTTAAAACTCATCGAGGTGTTTTCTTAATATAATTTAATGCAAAGGACAAACATTGTCTCGTTTAAGTTTCATTAACACACTTTGTCCAAAAATCTTCAATTCTGTGTAAATTGATTGTTTTTCCTTGCATTCTTTCCGGTTGTATTAGAACTCAGAAAATCAAAGGTGAAATCGCGCTAAACTAGTGTAGAAACTGGAACAATAGGTGGATTTTGAAAACGAACTAATTCGTGACGGGATTATTTGTTCCCGAGCCGCCGCTGTCTTTAGCTGATTCCTTTTCGGCCGCACTGCTCATGAACGCCACGGTAGAGCCTGTTGCTCCGTTTTTCTTTTGTTATTTTTCCAAAGTAGCTACTTCTTTCAGTAACGTAGACACTTTCTTGTTGAGTAAATCGACCTTCATGTCGTAGATTCGCTTGATTTCCTTCAACTTGTTACGCATGTCGTTGTCGAAATTCCGGCCTTTCAGTTCGGTGATCTGTTTGTCCTTCCTGTTTAATTTTTGTTGCATGCTGTCATAGCCACAACGTGATCCGAGCTGTTCAGGTCTATCGTAACTGCAGCTGCTGCAGTCCCAGCACCAAGTCCAACAATTACAATATTATTATTCGTCGTTTGTCGTGCAATGACAGATAAACATCTGACAGATCATGGACAGATCAACCTCTGACCTGAGGATATTTAATATCCCAATGTTTGGCAAATTCCCACTAAATGTCCCATGAGTGGAAATTATTGTATGGGACTGTACAAGAGTGGGGTGAGTGATGCCATACGTGTATGAAAGAATCACGTGGAAATGGAAGTTTTGGAAAGGAACCGCTGTAGCGGTACCCTGAAAAATTTTTTCAAAAAGGTAGAAAGGGGGATTTGCTTTCTTCTTGGTTGAACAGTGAAAGTGTGCGGAGGCTATTTTGTGGAAAACGACATGAAGCTGTGAGCAAGTAATAAAAAACAAAAAGAAGTTTGAAAAGATAAGATCACGCACATAAAAGTTGATTGAAGCAGATTAAAGCCGAGACGTTTTTTTTTCTTGTGAAATAAATTGTGCATGAAGCAAGGCGACTTTTGGGGAAACGTCGAGAAGTTCGGACATAGTGAAGACAATCTGTAAATTGTACGAAACTATAAGGGCAGTGGAAGAAAAAGAGAAAAGATAGATTGCAGAGCGGAAATTGAATTGGTGGTGAAGCAGCAACAAAAATTGTGGGAATTGAAGATATTGGCGAACCAAAACTTAAATTGATGGTGGCGTTCCTGAATGTACCTGAATCCTTATATGTATACAAGACGTACAGTGTACCAGGCGTGTTGAAAAAGTCAGAAGGCAGAGCGGAAAGATTGCTGAATCGATTGAACTGGAAACAAGTATTGCATGCGCAAGATAAGTACTACATGTTGGTATAGTGAATGTTTCGACTTGCGGATAATTCAATAGTAAAAAAAAATTCAAAATGGCAATAGTTATAATTCTCGATAATTTAGATAGAGAAGAGAAAATAAAAAAACGGAAAATTTCGCGAAAGATGTGTCATAATTCTGTTTGATTCTAAAGATTATTAATTAAATTGAATTTGAAAATAATCAGAAAGTAATTATAGCAAATACAAAAAAAAGAATGAATAATTGAACAGCAATATTTTAAAATATAAATTTAATAGTTGCTAATTACAAATCTTTGGTGTGGGTGTTGTATGTAATTGATTTTCCTTCTCTTTTCTTGCTGCCATTTATTTGAATTATTATTTCTATGATTTATTTGAATTATTATTTCTATGATTTATTTGAATTATTATTTCTATGATTTTCACTTTATTTTACATCATCATTTGGAATGTTAAGATCGGTGTAAAGCGATTCCGGCCGGAATTGGGTGAAATTGAACCTCACCCCAAAGAAATAAACATAGATTGTCATATTTCACTTCTTAGATTGTCATATTTCACTTCTTAGATTGTCATATTTCACTTCTTAGATTGTCATATTTCACTTCTTAGATTGTCATATTTCACTTCTTAGATTGTCATATTTCACTTCTTATTGAATTCATTTATGCTGGATTTGTTTTTGGACATTTTTGAATGAAAAATATAATTTCGAAAACAATAAATGAATAGTATTATTATGACCGCTTAAATTAATCCTGATAGATAATGATTCCTACGTGAAATCTCCGCTGTCCTTCTCCTTATAATGTGTGTCCTTGTATTGTGTCGTTTGCGTGCGTAGCATGAAGGATCATGGACCCCAAATGCCCACGACCAGACTGAGCTAGTCGGCGGGGCAACGCACGCAGGGGATGATTCTCCATGATCACTTAGTTCAAATTATGCTGCACTGACGACGGCTCGGCAGAGCTGGGTCAGCTGCAACAAATGGCGCCCAAGTTTGGTTTGGTTTGAAGTTTTGGTAATTTCTTTTCCTTTTGGCATATATGCTGGTCGGCTGGGGTGGCAAATGTTTCGGTGTAAGCATTGTGTTGCCTCAGCCATATTTTTTTTTTCTTTTCTATTCCTGCTTGGCCGTAGTTGGCAACATATTATAAATTCACTTTAATTTGCTTATCCTTATCTAGTCGAGCGGTCGTCAATGCAGCATTGGCGACCGTATTATGCTACTGTCTTTGTCTAATGTGTTCGACAGAGCTTAGCTCTCTTATAGTCATCCAGATTCTTGTGGTTGTGAATTTTCTTCAATAGTAATGAGCGATAATATCTCCGAAGTGGTAGGATATGTCTTTTAAAGTAGATACTGTGAATTTTTCGCCTTTGGAGTAAGGTACTCTATGGAGTATTCTCTGGTCTCATCTCGTTCCTTGTCCACCGGTATGGTGTTATTCAATTGATGAATTATTTTGAGCAGGATTCGAGAAACGTGATCAGTTGAACATTCCAAGATAACCACAAGAAATCTGTAATTTCCTAACATCCCTTCCAATTTTTTACATTACATGTTTGACTTTTTATTCCTTTTTCCTTTCCTTTATCAACATTTCCCATCTGGAAGATGAAGCGCGGAATCATTATCTATCTATTTTGATGAATTATAACTAATAAGAATCTAATCACGGTTCGGTTCTGTCACAAGTATATGAAAAGAAGAATAAAATTATTTTTCTGAGCATTTGCATACATATATATATGCAAATTTTATTTCATAATAGTATAGTACAAGTATATACAGATTGGAATACGGTAGTAGTGCAATATTTGTTAGTACCAACTTTAATCTACATCAATTCAGCATTACTTCGTCATCTTACATCCATTATTAATTCGTTGATAATTGAAGTTTGACGTTACTTAACTGAGAGAAAAAAAATTCCTTGATATTAGTTATTAACAAACTAAAGGTTGATTTTATCTATTAAAATGAGACGAAGAACGAATAGCTGGGATCCCAGCTACACGCCTTTCCAGCATCAACTGGAACGCTTAAGTATGTCACCATCTGCTGCTCAAGCCACCAGCAATACTGAGTCACATATCTTAAATAATTCCTATCCAAGGCAATCGGATTCCCATTTGGCAGAGACCGAAGCAAGAAGAAGCCGGAACACACGAGAGGAGGATTCTAGCTACCTTCAGGATCGATCAAATCGACCAACTACGTCTGGCAGTAATGTGGCGAGAGTAACTTTTCGGGATCAAGTCGAAGCAAGTTCTCAGTCATCCGTTAAATTACCCATCTCAAAGTGGAATATTATATTTGACGGGTCTACTGCGGGTTTAACTGCACGATAATTTATGTTTCGGGTGCTGTCTTTGGCGGAAGATTATCGCGTTCCATCAACTATTCTGGCAACTGATTTCCATCTGCTCTTGAAAGGTAAGGCAGCCGATTGGTATTGGCGCTTTCGGGAGCAGAATTATCCGCTCATATGGAATAGATTGAGATCGGAATTTTTGGAACGATTCCACGCATTTCGTTCCGATGTGGATATACGAAGGATGTTAGATGGTCGCTTACAGAAAACAGGAGAGCGTTTCCAAGATTTTTTTGACGCTCTCGAGAGTATATCTTTGCAGCTGAATATCCCTTTAACGGACTTAGATTTTCAATGCGTAGTATTTAGGAACATGTCCCCCACCCTTCGAGCCCATCTGTCTGGAATAGAATTTCACTCAACCCGTGAGCTTGTTAAGCGCTGCTGTTTAGTGAAAGCAGAGTGGCGATTGTTGGGGTGGAATAGCGAGCGCGAGCTGATTCGTCGTACGCGTCCGGTGCACGAATTATATTTTGATTTAGATCGCGTTGATAATAGTCGGTCTAGTTTATCTACTTCTTCCACTCGCCATCCATTGTGGGACTACGAGGCAGACACACAGCACGAGTTCAGGCAACAGGATAGGCAGACAGCGCATTCGGGTTGCCATGAAATGCCATTTGATTACTACAACATACCTCAAACTTCCACTCGCTCAGGTCAGTCATTTTTGAGACAACCCAGCTTTGAGAAAGAAACTTGCATGTATACAAACCGTAAATCACCCCCAGTTAGACATTCAGAAAGGTATGATGAATTTACACCATCTACGGTTGCGCCAAGGCAGGAAATACATGCCGTGCAATCTAGTTCCAATGAATATATGACTAGAGGTCGCAGGATGGATGACAAAAATAATTTACGGGTATGCTGGAATTGTCACGATCTGGGTCATGGATTTATGGATTGCACTACTCCCATACAGCGTGTTTTCTGTTTTGGTTGTGGTCGTGATGGAATTTTAAAACCCAAATGTCCCAACTGTCAAGCGGGAAACTTGAACACGAATGCGCTTCCCGCGGGGAGGTCGCGTATTCCTCCAGGCACTCATTCCTCCCGACCCGAGATGACAGACGTGGCAACCAATATCGACCCGGAATTTCGGCGAACTCGATAAATTCATTACCTTTTCCTTCAAGCAAACTCCCTACCCTCCATTCCGAATGTGATTGTACTCTATCGGCCCGTAAACGCTCGGTATCGCGCTTCCATCGAGCATGGAAGTATTTTGCCAATAGACGATGGCTTCGTAAAGCGTGTGTCGACACCATTCTGACACCGCAAGGAGAGAACCGTCCTTTCGCCATTATATCCATCAAGGGACGGGAACTTCAAGGGTTGCTGGACAGTGGTGCAAGCGTCAGCATCCTGGGAGCCGGAGCTTTCGACTTGATAGCGGAACTCAAATTATACATGCATACCATGGCATCAGATGTTCAGACCGCGTCAGGTCATAGGGCTTCTGTTCTGGGATATGTTGAGACCTTGGTGAAATTTAATTCGAAATCACGTCTGATTAAGTTCTTGGTCGTTCCATCTTTGACCAACCCAGTTTATCTGGGAATGGATTTCTGGGACGCGTTCAAAATTTCACCAACTCAGCAGCTGATAGTTTCATCCCTCTCCGAAGTCACAAACCCAGCGTTTCACACTCTGTCTTCTGAGGAGCAGTCCCGATTACAGCGCGTCATACATCAGTTTCCCTCTTATAACATCAATGGCTTGGGTAAGACTACTTTAGTCTCTCATCATATTGACACAGGATCCGCCAAACCCATTAAACAGCGGCATTATTCGGTGTCCCCAGTCATTCAGAAACTGATGTATGATGAGCTAGATCGCATGCTGTCCTTAGGAGTCATTGAGGAAAGTAGAAGCGCTTGGAGTTCACCAGTCACGCTTGTACGGAAGCCTGGCAAAGTACGGCTATGTTTGGATGCCAGGCGACTGAATGAGGTAACCCTGAAAGATGCATATCCATTACCTCTTATTGAAGGCTTATTGGCACGTCTGCAGTCCACTAAATTTATAACGAGTTTGGACCTCAAAGATGCCTTTTGGCAGATACCGTTGGACGCAGAATCTAGGGAGAAGACCGCTTTTACTGTTCCTGGTCGCCCATTATACCATTTTACTGTGATGCCGTTTGGTCTGTGCAATGCACCTCAGACCATGTGTAGACTAATGCACAAAGTGATTCCTCACGAGCTACATGACAAGGTGTTTGTCTATCTCGATGATCTGCTCGTTACTAGCTCTTCTTTTGATGAACATATGGATTTACTTTCTAAGGTGGCGCAGTTGCTTCACGCAGCTAAGTTGACCATTAACGTCGAGAAGAGTAAGTTCCTGCAGCGAGAGATCAAATACCTTGGCTATGTGGTTAGTGATGGAATCCTCAAGGCTGACCCAGATAAAATCTCTGGAATTGTAGGCTATCCTACACCTAAGTCTGCAAAGGAGGTCCGGCGATTCATGGGAATGGCGGGATGGTATCGGCGGTTTATCCCTAATTTTGCGGCAGTATCATCAGCCCTGACGGATCTGTTGAAGGGTAAGCGCTCGTTCCAGTGGACAGACGCTGCGAATGATGCTTTCTTGGAGATTAAAAGACTGTTGATTTCTGCACCAGTGCTAGCTAATCCCGATTTCTCTCGAAGATTTTTCATTCAGTGTGATGCTAGTGCCACTGGAATCGGGAGCGTCCTGTTCCAAAAAGATGATGATGGCGGAGAACACCCAATCGCGTTTATGTCTGTAAAGCTTAACGCTGCGCAGCGCAACTATAGTGTTACTGAACTGGAATGCTTGGCTGCGGTGCAAAGCGTTAAGAGATTCAGAGCATACATCGAAGGGCTGCCTTTCACCATCATCACTGACCATGCTAGCCTTAAATGGCTCATGGGACAGCAGGACCTCACTGGTAGATTGGCTCGCTGGAGCTTGAAACTGCAGTCTTTTGATTTTAACATCGAGCATCGTAAAGGAACTCACAACGTCGTTCCAGACGCATTATCGAGAGTTTGCGGGTCGATCGAAACCAGCCAATTTCTAAGAGGTTATTTGCCTGAGCACTACAGGCTTGCTGAGGTAATCGCTGATACAGCATTCCGAGCTCCTGAGTATTTAGACCTCATCGCTCAAATAGAAAAGAGTCCTGATGATTTTAAGAATGTGCACATTAGGGAGGGACGTGTGTTCATTACGACCGGAACACACCATGACTTGTGCACCGATATACCTCGAACAAAATTATGGGTCCCTGAGAGTGAACGAGAACAGTTGATCATGCGGGCACATGATGATCCTAGGGGGTCTCATTGTGGGATTCGAAAGACTTTGGAGCTGCTGCAAAGATATTATTACTGGCCGCAGTTGAGGAAACAGGTTAAAGATTACATTTCCTCCTGCACCGTTTGCAAGCAGGTCAAGCCTTCGAATCGTGCCATGAGGCCGCCAATGGGGAATCAGCGGGAAACAGGTAGGCCATTGCAAAGACTGTTCGTCGATTTCATGGGCCCATACCCTCGTTCGAAGGCAGGAAATACTCAGTTGCTCGTGGTGCTGGATCATTTCAGCAAGTTTGTATGGCTCAAGGCCATACCCAAAGCCACATCGGAAGCAGTCGTGAAGTTCCTAAAGAACGATATCTTTTTGACGTATGGGGTACCGGAGTTCATGCACTCGGACAATGGTGTACAATTTACCTCTAAATGTTTCAAAACTTTTCTCCTTGAGTACGGAGTGCAGCACATCACCACACCCTTGTATTCACCGCAGGCTAACGCATCAGAGCGTGTCAACCGCTCCATACTTAGTGCCATTCGCGCCTACGTCGGTGATGATCACAGGAATTGGGATGAGCTGCTGGTCGAATCATGTGCAGCATTCCGAAATGTTGTTCATGAGGCGACTGGTTGTTCACCTCATTTCCTTTTGTTCGGTTTTCACCGCATCCAGCATGGCGACGAATATAAATTACTCAGGCAAATGCAAGCATTAGATGATGGAGAGATAGAGCTCTGTCCCCACACAGACAGGATGCGGTGGATGCAGGATCGAGTGAAGGATAAACTGGCTGAAGCTCATGCTAGAGGAGTCCGGGTGTACGATCTCCGGAGTCGCACAAAAACTTTTATCCCTGGTCAGGTAGTATTCGTACGGAACTTTGCACTTAGTAGCGCTGTGGATCGATTCGCAGCTAAACTTGCCCCTAAGTTCCTACGGGCTGTAGTGCGAAGGAAGTTAGGTGAAGTATCTTATGAGCTTGCTGATGGAAATGGAAAAATACTGGGTGTCTATCATGCCAAGGACATTAGACAGTGAGGAACTAATGAAAATTGCCCGGCATTTGAGGACTCTTCTCAGGGTAGGTCGGCCCCACGATTTGTGACAGATATCACATGAAATTTAGGATAGCTTGGGTGCTTCGGGTTGTGCATTTGATTCACTTTCAAACTTCAAGTCATTTAAAACACTTGTTACCATTGTTTACTGAACATTGCATTCATGTTTCATATTCGAAGGTCACTTTTCTTGAATAAGAACGTTTTTTTTCTATTTTTTTTTTTTTTTATTTTTTTAAGATCACAATCATATTACATTATTCTTCGTTTTCAAGAACTAACATTAATACAAAAATACAATCATCATTAAAACTTAATTACAAATCTTCGTCATCATTAACAGTATCCACTTTTTGTACATTCTCAAATCATATCTCATCTCAACAGCTTTAAAGCAATTTGTTGACAAAGTTCAATACTTTTCACATTTTTTTTTCTTGTTCCTAAAAGGCGATAATTCTTAAGCATAGGCTTAAGCTTAAACGAAATTTAATCATATCCACAATTATATTGGAAATGGAGCTAAAAGCTTGTTTTACAAATTATATGTTACAGCTAACGTAACTTAAACGATAATAAATTAAGAGAAGTTACATATTGAGAAATCCGAAAAGCTACTTTCACTCGCCTAACTAATACGAAAAGAACTGCAATAATTTTTTTTTTTAATATTTTGGAAGTTAATTCTATCATCAAGCTCAATAATATTAATTGTGATCTTATTTTCGAACATTGCAATATTTACAACAGTTTTATGGAACCCTATTTTATAATCGAGAAACAAGAATGTTTTTGTATTATTTTCTTATGTTTGTTTAAAACTCATCGAGGTGTTTTCTTAATATAATTTAATGCAAAGGACAAACATTGTCTCGTTTAAGTTTCATTAACACACTTTGTCCAAAAATCTTCAATTCTGTGTAAATTGATTGTTTTTCCTTGCATTCTTTCCGGTTGTATTAGAACTCAGAAAATCAAAGGTGAAATCGCGCTAAACTAGTGTAGAAACTGGAACAATAGGTTGATTTTGAAAACGAACTAATTCGTGACGGGACTATTTGTTCCCGAGCCGCCGCTGTCTTTAGCTGATTCCTTTTCGGCCGCACTGCTCATGAACGCCACGGTAGAGCCTGTTGCTCCGTTTTGCTTTTGTTATTTTTCCAAAGTAGCTACTTCTTTCAGTAACGTAGACACTTTCTTGTTGAGTAAATCGACCTTCATGTCGTAGATTCGCTTGATTTCCTTCAACTTGTTACGCATGTCGTTGTCGAAATTCCGGCCTTTCAGTTCGGTGATCTGTTTGTCCTTCCTGTTTAATTTTTGTTGCATGCTGTCATAGCCACAACGTGATCCGAGCTGTTCAGGTCTATCGTAACTGCAGCTGCTGCAGTCCCAGCACCAAGTCCAACAATTACAATATTATTATTCGTCGTTTGTCGTGCAATGACAGATAAACATCTGACAGATCATGGACAGATCAACCTCTGACCTGAGGATATTTAATATCCCAATGTTTGGCAAATTCCCACTAAATGTCCCATGAGTGGAAATTATTGTATGGGACTGTACAAGAGTGGGGTGAGTGATGCCATACGTGTATGAAAGAATCACGTGGAAATGGAAGTTTTG
>OX376374.1:92300424-92331823 GCA_947369275.1 Nemotelus nigrinus
TATATATATATATATATATATATATATATATATATATATATATATATATATATATATATATATTTATATATATAAAAATTTTGAGCTAGGTGTAGGTGCTGAGTGCCTAAAAGTAGGCAAGGATTTTTTTCAAATTTCGATTTGTCATAACTTCTAAGAAAAACAATGGATCATCGTGAAATTTGCAGAGCGTATTGATGTAAACTTGAATTTAACACAAATGGACTTTCAAGACTGTGCGGGCAACTCTGTAGCCACATCAGGCTCCTGAAAACAAATCCTTCAAAACATCGAGTCTCCTGAAAAATTTTTGATTCTTGAAAATAAATTCAAATTATTGATAAATTTTGACTTTTGTCCACCAAGTCAAATAAAAATTTTAAAAATTCCGCGGTAAACAGGAACGGCAACCCGTGATCAAATTACCTCTATTTTCAGCACCCAAAATTTCTGTTCACGAGAACTGACAATCGGATAATGCGATCAATATGAAATTTACAGAACATGTTGGCATTAACTAGGACCAGGTCTGATAGAAGCGATTTTTAAATACGGGCAATACTGTGTTAGTGGTGCCATTTGGAAAAATCACTGAAAAATTAGTATATGAACGCTAGCTACGGCAATTTTTGTCTCTTAAATATTGTAAGTTTGCTCAGGAAAATAAAGGTTTTTCCCTATAACTTCCGATGCAGTGATGAAATCAAAACGAAATTCATGTGAAAAGCATATCCTGTTGCATTTGTAATTCTGTAGAAATGTTGTTGAAACACCGTGAAAGGGTTGCCAGCTATGATGAATTTTGTAATTTATTGACATTCCTTTGTTGAGCGATGTTGTCATAAAATTTCCAAGTGGGAATGATCCGGCAATGACAAATAACATCAAATATTTGCGTTTCAAAAATTTAAAAAGTTTGGACGATGGTAACCCTAAAATTTAATTCGCTCCTATAACTTACAGCGCAGACATTCAATCTAAACTAAATTCATAGGTTGGATTTAACACAACGTGAAGCAGCTATGGTGCTAGCACATGATTGCCATTTCGTAAATATCGCACCAACAGATGCTTCCATTTTCTATTCATAAGCAAACTATTTACAATAAAATAAGCAACCGATATTTAAATATTCCGAGCTTTGGAAATTTTATTGTTTGTTACTTGAACCTATAACCGAGTTTATAAGCTTATTCATCTGCATCATCCCCCTTCTATGGTAAGCATAATTTATGACAAACGACTTCGATTATATAAAAGCACTAAAAGATTTCATATAAGCAAAGCATCTAAGTTATATATCTATATGCTTTTAGAATCGTCAAAAATTGGTGCAACTGCACCAAGTTGTTTATATAATGTTATTTTATTTGAATAAAGCTCTTTACCCTGTAGCCTCCAGTACAGTCATGGTATCATAACAAAATTCATATGACAAATTTAAATTATTGTAGACAATATTCAGTATAAAACTATTTTGAAAAACAATGATAGGGTTGCCAGCTATGATTGTTTTTGTATTTTTTGAAATAGCTTTAGCAAGCGATTTTCTCATAAAATTTTCAAATCGTAGTGGTCTTGTAGTGAAAATACACACCAAATACTAAGATCTAGAAAATTTGAAAGCTCTTGCGAATGGTAGCCCTAAATTTCTTTTTATCCATATAACTTCCAATGCAGTGATCGGATCAACACGAAATTCGCAGAGGAGGTTGGCTTCAACGTGAGGCAGATAGGACTGCTAGCAGGAGGTGTTTTTGTTATTTTGGTACCAATAAATGCTTGCATTAAGTATTCACATCGCGAATATACAATATATAACAATATATATGACAATACGTACAATATATAATATATAAGACAATAACAACAGTATAACAACAATGTATAGCAATACACTCAAAATTTGCACAAATCCTCTACTGTTCTTCGAACATTAGTATTTCTAGCGGTTCTGATGCGCTAGGGTTTTTTAGTTTTTATTTCGAGGCTATCACATTTTTCTTTATATCCTGGGTTATTTCTGAGTTCTGATTTGCATGTTTCGGTTAATGGATGGGGTTTATATGCTTGAATAATATTAGGTATGTTCCCGTATTTGAATCTATTATAATATATTAAAATAGATTCGCAGCAAGTCGTTTTCGTACTTTTGCTGCAAGCCAAATGCAAGCCAAATTTTGCAGCAAAAAGAAGCCAGCTGCCAAATTCTGTTACTGCTGCAGTTTGCTGAATTACGGGAACAGACCTATTGTTAGTACTTTCTATTTTAGATGTGCTTGGTTTTGTTGGTAATATCCATCCTTTACTGTGTTCCATTACTTGTTTTGAAATATTAATATCATTCATTTTTACGTGTTTAAATTGTGAAAGTCTTAGCTCTCCTTTTATGGTTTTCATAGTTTCCTTAGTGTAAGCGTTTGGTTTTATTTCTTTTGTTATTTCAGTTAGTGCCATTTCGTATAACTTCAAATCAACTTTATGGTAAATTCGTTTGTAATCTTGAATAAGTCTTATTGGATCCTTTTTTATTAAAATAATTCCTGATTCTGATTGAACTTCTTCTATAGTTAATTCTGCGTGTGTGGTTTGAATTACAATCAGTATAAAGCCGCGTACACATAGGACCAAGCCCAACGGCCAAGCCATTCGTTGGTTCGGATTCACTTAGTGTGTACGAAGAGCCAACCTTGGCCTTGGTTGCTGTTCGCTCTGCTGGCGGTAACTTCAAAGCGTTGGCGATGTATTGGCCTTGGGACTCCGTTGTAGTGTGGACGGTTGGTCGAGTTGGCTGTCATTAAAATACCGAGTAGTATGTTGAGCTAGGCTGTGTTTTTTCGTGTATATTCAAATATAGTGTATGGTGTCGAAATGCGTTCAACTACCACAAATGGGTTATACTTTACAACCCCAATTTAATCGTTGTCAATCACTAGGTGTACAGTTAGAACCCATTTCGTTGTTTAACGTCTGTACCTGCAATCAAGCTTAATCAGACGGCCCACCATTAGGGCAGGGACTGACAATGTCAGTCACCATCGACTAAGCAAACAAGGCAAGCCTTGCTACTCGTGTCTTCCAGTGTGTGCTGGTGAACGGTCCCAGTCACTATACTGGTTAATACGAGGTCCACCCAAACCTCTGTTATACTCCAAGGTATAACGCCCGGCCATATACGCGGCTCCACGTCGCCTCCGGAGATAAATCTCCGGTAGACTAACCAAGCGCCGGTTTGGATAGCTACTTCGCTGTAGTGTAGCATCCTCCCCGGATTAGGCTCTAAAATCACAGCCCCCGCGTTGCTCCCACAAGGGGGCCTTTCCCAGTGGTAGGGCTGGACCGAAATCCAGGGGCATCCCTACCACCCGCGGTCTCGTGTATTTTACAACCCCGGTAAACTGGTTGGTTATCCCCTCTGTGGCTACCATCAGGCACAGAGAGGACCTTAAATTAGCTCAGTGGGGACACTCACTGGCTGCACCCTATAGACGTCCGTCTTTATTTAGGGCTTGCTTTTTATTAGTCAATTTCTCTTTAATCCGACTATTTTTACTTATATTATTTATATCTAATTTTATTGCATTCTATATGAACTTATTACTACCCCAACTTATAGACTACTTACTGTTTATCGAAAGTCTATTTGTGGTGGCTTCACACATTTCAGATTTTGGATCGTTCAGATCTTTCTTAGAAATTTACTCCTATTTCCTCTGGAGCGGTGCAGTGGGGACATTCACTGACTTTGCTCTGGAGACATCAGTCTATCTTGAGAGTTTCTTATAGTCCATTGTTTGGTCCGACTATATTTCTTACTTTTAATTATTTCTATTTAAATGCTATTTAAACTAGACATTTACTTATGTTTACCCAAACTTACATCTAAGACATTCACCATTGGTGGAGGGATTCTTTCTAATGCGCTTTCTTATACCTTCTTGTGTACTCATCGTTTAGTAATCTATGATTAGCTTACGACTTTTCGTACGTCATAGAGAAGTGCAGGGATTCGCGCTCCCTGAAGCCAGTCCCGCGAGCGAGACACTAGGTGTACAATTACACTCAACCCAAACCGCATCCAATGCCTTGGCTCCAAGCCATTGGTCCCAATCTGTTCCTGTGTAGACGGCAGAGCCAACGCCAAGGCCAACGACCAACATTCGATCAAACTGTCATTGGCGGTTCGTTGGCCGTTCGTTGGTTGTATGTGTACGCGCCTTAAGTGTCATCATAAGTATCCATGTTGCAATGTTTATTGTTAGTTTGGTAAGGCTCTGTAAATACAAACATATACTACGTACAGCATAGTACTGAGTTCGATTTCACGTGAAATTTTCATACAACATTTCACGTGAAATCTGTTTCGGCGAAAATTTAGCTTGAAAATAAGCAAGAGTGGTACTGTGTTCATGGCATGAAAAGTTGCTTTGAAGTTACTTTCGCGTTGAAAACGTAGATGGCACTGAAACATGTCTCCAATCATTTCACGCCAATTTAGTTTGTGCAGTTCATTCTTTCGAGCGAAAAAGTGACATTTGGTGTTTAAATGTGTTAAAAATGGAGCAGTGCAAATGTCTTTCCAATAAGAAAATCGATCGAAAAGTGAAATTCTTGACATTTTATCCGTCAGAAATGAGCATTGTCTCTGCTTTTCTCCATTGCCAAAATTTTCGCTCGAAAGAATGACCAGATAATGGAGACATGTCAAAATTTCACGTGAACTCGAACTCAGTACCAGCCTTAAGTATTTTTCCCTGTAAGATTTCTGAGATCATTTTCTTTCTAATGAATGGAATATACGTATTTCGCTGATAAACAAGTAAATATTCCACAATCACTTCCATTTGTTTGTTGTGGGTTGTCTCTTACGTTTTCTTTAATGTAGACTAATATGTTAAGAATTTCGTTTTGTTTATCTAAAAGTTCTTGTTTTAGATATTCACCTAATTTATCGAGTAGTTGATCGTTTGTTTCTCCTAAAGAGTCGTTGTATGATATTTTCCTTTCTCGGAAGTCAATAACGGCTAAACACCTATGATTTTCATTTACATGTACTGGAATTAGTATGATGTCAAATGAGAATATATCTACTCTCCTTGTCCATCTTTGAACTGCTTGGTACCCTTCTTTTAGGTATTGTTTGATGAAGAAAACATCCACTGCATACACTTTTGGTATTCTAGGGTTGTTTTGGTTCCGTTCAGTGATTAATTTTAGATAGAAGTCAATAATTTGATCGTTTACCCAATTTCCGTTTTCTAGTGTTTTTATATCCTCTTTTGTAATATCGATGTTTAGTTTTATTATAAGGATTGTATCTAGGTTTCCTGATTGTGATCCATTTACAGTTTTGGTGTCTTGTTGCTCATTATCGAATTTTTGTTCGTCAGTAATTGCATTTTTCGGTTCTTCTTTTGATTCAGGGTGGTTATGGTCTGCATACCTTTTTTGTCTCTTAATTCTGCACGGATGAATTTTGTTGTGTCGTTTTTTCCCTTTTACTAAAACAATGTCATTGTTATCATCTTTGGTTACATCGACTTTTCGATATTTTTGCTGGTCTTTATGTCATTCGTTTGCATAGTTTTCTATGTACACTTGATCGGAAGTTATTTCTTGAGGGTTTTCTCTATTTTGATTGTGGTAATCAATCCATTTTGTTTTCAAATGTGTAAGAAGTTGATTAATTTTTCCTTTATCTACTTTTCCGTACTGGATTTCCATGGGTTTGCATCGTACAGTTGTATGTATAGTATTATTATAATATTCGGCGGCTTTTAATACTCTTCTTGTTGTACTTAGTTCTGGTTCGGTTTTTGAGAGTGTTAGAATGTGTTCAATTAGGGTGTGGCATCTGTTCATGCCAGCGTTTCCTGTATGGCATTTTGGGGAGGTAAAGTGAATTTCTATCTCAAAGTTCTTCACTGTATCCTTTATAATTATATTGTTGAATTCGTTTTCAGCCATTATTTTTATAGGTTTTCCCATTATTGCATTTCTTTACTGTATAAGATCGAGAAATGTAGTAGAATTTTTGTCCATTGTTTCTTTGATGTACAACATTGTTTCTGTTATGTGCGGTGAAGAACTGTCGTTTGCTAATATGGAATATGTCAATATGGATTATTTGATTTATGTCATCAGTAGTTTCAGATATTTTGTATTTGGGTTTAACTGGATTTCTTTCATACTTTGCGGTGTTACATACATCGCAATTATTTATATACATGTTTGTTAATTTCGTCATGCCTTGATAATAGTATTCGTTTTTCATTTCTTCATAATTTTCGTTTATACCTCTACGATAACTTTTCTCATATATTTCTTTTATTTTATTCAAACATTGATCTTTATCTAATAAATCTGTAGCGTGTTTTGTACATTTAATGAATTGTAGTTTGTTATTATTTGAATATAAGCTAACTAATTCCATTTGGACTTTATTCCATGAGTTATCACGCATCGCATCAATTTGTGTTTTAGCTGCTCATTAGCACTGTTCCGCAGATTTGACTTTATTTTCATTTCACTTACTTTAACACAACCTGTACAATTAACACTTTCCCGCGGACGTCCCATAAGACTACGTGTGTTTTTCGCGACATTTTCCCCGCAAACTGTGACGTCATCATTCTGCATGACAGCCCGTACTTCTAGAAGGCATTGATTCAGTCAATGGCCTTGTTTATGCCGTAGCTAAAATAGCGTTGCCAAACTGGTGCTGCTATAGTAGTAGCGTTTACATCGTGCATCTTATTAAAGCTAGAGTTACAATCAATGCAACCAGCATTTGTTGCACGTCAAAATGAGTTTGAACCCATGAGAACGTATGAGAGCAGTTACAATGATGCAACACAACTTTGCTTGGCAGCAGAGTTTGCTCATACCTCAAACTTGGCATGGCAACAAAATACCCAATTCCACCTGTTCCTATGAGCGTTCGGGAAATCGAAACTGTCATATGTAAATGACAATCAGAATTTGTATTTTTTTGTCTCATTTTTGCTTTTTATTACACTCCGCAGCTTTTAGAGGATAAAATATTCACTGATATATCTTTCCGAGACTTTAAAGGATCCAAATTATCGAACAGCAATTTCTTTCATATAGCCAGTGACAGATGACAGTAAATGTTGTGTTGCATTGATTGTAACTCGTTCCACCAACAAAACTTGGCAGCAGATGTTGGTTGCATTGATTGTAACTCAAGCATAACCAAAGCAAAAATGGCGTAATATCTGAAAGAAGCTCAATACTAAGAACAAAAACACCCTTGCACCAAGGCTTCCAGATTACGAATGTCACTCGGAATTAAAGATCCTATTTATGACACTCCTGGCAACGAAATAGCGTTGTTATTGTGTTTATACCACTGCTACCTTCACACTTATAACAGTGCTAAATTTTAGCAGCGCTAAAGTAGCGTAGCCAAAACAGCAAGCTCGGCTAATTTAAAAGTTGTTTATACCGCTGCTAAATAAGCAGAGCTCACTAATTTGGCTACGGCATAAACGCACTCAATGCCTCCTAGAAGTATGGGCCGTAATGCAGAATAATGACGTCCCACTAGACAGTCACAGTGTCACGAAAAACACACGCAGTCTTACGGGACGTCCGCAGGAAAATGTTAATTGTACAGGTTCTGTTAAAGTGAGTGAAATGAAAATAAAGTGAGATGCACGGAACAGTGCTAGTGAACAGCTAAAATAAAAATTAATGCGGTGCGTACGGTTTAATTGGGAAAATTCGCTACAAAATTTTTATCGACTGGTGTTAGGTTATGTGACGTTTCGTGTCGATTTACTGTCGATACAATTAATTGATACAAAATGCAAGTTATGGCTAAGTATTATTATTATAACGCGTCCCCGCACAAAAAACTAACGTTTCATTCATTTTATAGCTAAAAATCCGCACGTAAAATCTCGGTGTATGTCGGCACTGCCAGATGAAAATGTCAAAATGCCTGCCCAAATTGGCGTCATAGCTAAAACGATTACGTTGCCTGACGGGCCGCACTCTAGGAGGCAATGGTTCAGTGCTTATGAGTGAGGTAGTAAAAATGGAGTGGATATGCCCATAAGATTTACATTGTAGGGGATGGTAGTAATTTTTTGTCCCCTAAACGTCAAATCTGGTCAAATCTAAGTAGTTCCCCTCCAATTTGACATTCAGGGAGATATGGCGGAAAGGCAGCTTTAACATGCTTTGTGCGTGAGAGGGTTAAAGGGGCTAATGGCGGAAAGCTATACCACAGCGTAAAGAGTTAGTTCCTAACCAGCGTGCGGACTCCGTATATGTATACGGTCCAAAACTTCCAATGAACTGGCCTGAGATTGTATTGTTGATCAGCCTGGAAAATTGGAAGAAATCGCATGGAACAGAAAGAGGTGCAAGATAAGATTCGACAACTACATACTCAGGCTAGATTTTTCGTTGCTCACATACGACTCACTCTCGCAAAAAATACCAGCACACTCTCAGGCTGCTTTGACAGATAATGCATTGCGTAAATGGAGGCGCAATTTCAAGGTCGAATTGTTTTTTCTGGAAGATGGAAGGAGTTCACCCACTTATCATTCTATACACTTTGGCTTTGGCTCCGTTTGTACTATCTCACTGGTGCCTATTGACGAAATATTTTGTCTTTGTCTCACACGTTAAACTTGACGAAACTTATTTGTCTCTTACGGTGGAAGGTTGTAGTCGGAGAGCTGGAGTGATTGTTTTTCTCCGAAGGACCGTCTTTCGCTAGAGTTGACAAGACGTGAATCAGCGTGTCTTGAACAGCGTGTTAGAGTCGTCCAGTTGTTTTTGATATGCCTTTGTGTTTCGTGTTTGTGACTGTCTTGTGTCAATTGGAAATCAAACGGACATATTAATAAATAGTGCTGACCACTTCTCGTGATAAACTAGTAATAATCTGTCTGCCTATTCTACTTATATGCTATTTGACAGAATTGGATATTGCTATCTGTTTTTCACGATCAACTGACACTTCTATGTTTCGCTACTTCTTTTACATGCTGCTTGACGAAAGTGTATATTGCTGGCTATTTTATGCAATTTACCAACACTACCATAAAAGGTATCGTAATCTCGTAATTAATATCGCAAATTACCGCAGTTAATTTATGAGTCTATATGCTCTAGCAATGCCTTCTAGAAGTACGGGCCGTCATGCAGCATGATGACGTTACAGTTTGCGCAGTCACTCGCAGTCTTATGGGACGTCCGCGGGAAAATGCTAATTGTACAGGTTGTGTTAAAGTGAGTAAAGTGAAAATAAAGTGGGATCTGCGGAACAGTGCTAGTGAACAGCCATTATAAAAATTAATGCGGTGCATGCGGTATAATTGGAAAAATTCGCAACGAAATGTTAATCAGTTGTTGTTAGGTTATGTGAAGTTTCGTGTCGATTTACTTTCGATACAATTGATTGATACAAAATGCAAGTTATAGCTAAAATTGTTATTACAATGCATCCACGCACAAAAAACTTACGTTTTATTTATATTTGAGCTAAAAATCCGCACGTGAAATCTCCGTGTATATCGGCACTGCCAGATGGAAATGTCAAAATTACCAGCAAAAATGACGTCAAAGCTACAAAGATTACGTAGCATGACGGTCCGTACTTCTAGAAGGCATTGCTAAGGGTGAGCAAACAGTTTCGCGCAGTGTGAACGCATGCTAATACAGAAATACTTAGCAAAGGACGTAGGTGATTTAAAATTTGTAATGAGATTGGGGGCAGGCAAAAGGTGCGCAAGTTTGAATTATAGTTTTTATGATGAATACATTTGGTATATAATATTGGTAGAAACAAGCAATGCAGTTAATTTAATTTGGTTCATTGGGTATGGTAGGTTCATTAAATACAAAGTTCCTTATACAACATGAAAGAAAATCTCTGGAAATATTTTTAGCAGTTCATGATTAAGGCCCAAGAGAGACATAGTACGAACTCATAATGCATATTTAATTGAAATGCCTATTGCATACTGGCAAGTGGGAACATTAAAACCATACTCTGACAATATTTATTGCTGTATATCATTCAAATTTTATTTCAATTCTATCGTTTGTTATGATACAAAAATAACTATATTCAAACTCGATTCGGTTTCAATTAGTGATGGGCAAAATGGCTCTTTGAAGTGAGCCAGCTCCGTAAAACTCACTCACTTTAAAGAGTCGCTCTTTAAGAGCCACTCAAAAGAGCCATTTCAAGCAACTTTTTTATGGTTGCAAAAGTATAAAGTAAATTGCTATTTTTTGTTGTTTTATTAATAATAATAAGCTTAAATCTAATATAACATAACATTACTTTAAAAATATAATATAAATAAACCATATAAACCATAAAATCATCTGAAAATCTTTCCATATAAGTGGCCACTCTACTCAATCGTTGATTCACTATCTCCAGATTCTGGGATGTAAATCTTTCTTTTCCTTCCACCAATTGAGAGGGTCAGCAGTTCTGGGTATAGTTACATGTTGTAAATACTTATCCATTTCGTTAATGCCTGCAGCTACATAGCTTTGCTGGGTTCATACACTATTGACTTTGTCATCAAATTTTCGCCATAGCGAATTTTGCGTTCCTTGTGCTGTGGGTACCGAAACTAGATGTATACAAGCAAGTTTGTACGTGGATTCATTTTGAAATGCTAGTCTTTTAAATCGTGGATCTAAATGAACGCTCTCTAGGCAAAACATATTTTCTTTATATAATTTAAATCTGTTTGAAAGTTCTCTTTGGATCACATTTAAAAAACTGCGTACATCAGCAGTTTTATATTCGTTCAGACAGAGTTCTGAAATGTAGCTTATAATCGTTGATGTAATAATATATATTTTAGAAATCGCTACTGTTTTATCACTGCTTATTTCTAGAGTAGCCTCATTGAAGATGCTCAATATATCAGGGGCTGTTTTCATAATATTCCATTCATCAGAAGAAGGAGTTGGTAGATTTTAGTTCAGGACACCTAAGGTGGCTAATAATGGCTCTTTTACTTCTTGAATGCGCACAAGCATAGATTACGTAGAGTTCCACCTGGTAATAGCATGAAACTTTAATTTAAGCTCTACGTATTCCATTTGCCTCTGTTTTGGTTGTAATTTTGCCGTTATTTTGCTACCAAAATTTTTTCGGATGATTTTCCGTCAGATTTCATTTTGCCGTATCTTCGAAACTAGTCCGCTTTTTCCCAAACTTGTATGGAAATTTCGCCCGAAACAACTCAAAAAGGTCCCCAAATTCATGCTAGTCGAAAAAAAAATATTTTGGAAAAATGAACGTTTTTGCCCAATTTCACCTATCAAAAAAATTTTTGCCCTTGAAATATCACTATTGCACTCCCCGACCACTTCCAATCATCGAAAGCGTCCTAAAGGCAGTATTTGCCAAACTATGGCCAAAAAACCCCTTACTCCCCTACAAAATCGAAATTTTTGTATCGTAGCAATAGGTCTTGGCCCGTTATGTCCCAAACCACCTTAACCCCAAACTGGCCGATTTTGTCCGATTTCAACTACTTTTGCCCTAAAAACTTTTTGAAGAACGAAAATATTCGATACGAACCTGTTCCATATACCTGTTCTAGTGTATACGCTTCATCTCTAAAATCTACCTATGAAATGCACCGCCTAATAGCCAACATTTGGCTACTAAAATACTCGTGAACCAGAGAAAATATACGCACATAAACGCATACTGTGTGTTCACAAAATGTCGCCATCAATAACCGCACACGATCAGTATCCATCATTCGCACAGTTCTTCATTCAACGGAGTCGACTCTTTTATTCCTCACTCGCACAGTGTTCATTCAACGGAGTCGACTCTTTTATTCCTCACTCGCACAGTGTTCATTCAACGGAGCGACTCTTTTATTCCTCACTCGCACAGTGTTCATTCAACGGAGCGACTCTTTTATTCCTCACTCGCACAGTGTTCATTTAACGGAGCGACTCTTTTCACTATGCAATACGATAGTCGTATACATATGTTCGTGTTCCGACGTTAGAATAGCATAGATTTCGCTTCAAGTACACACGGTAGTCTAATGAAGTATTGCCGTGTGTATATGCATAAGCTTTATTTGGTCGGGTGGTTGTTTGAGTGGCTTCGCAATATCGCTATTGCCACTAAAGTGAAGGTATGAAGTGTGCGGAGCTATTCTAAATGACGGCTCACATAGCTCTTTCAAAAGAGTCGAAGAGCCGAGTCGCTCAGAGTTGAAGAGTTGACTCACACAGCTCCTTCAAAAGAGTTGCTCTTTTTGATTGACTCGCTCATGAGCGACGCATCACTAGTTTCAATAGATATGTGCTATAACTAAGCAGCACGCTTTGCGATTAGTCAAGTCAATCTACCAAGACCTTTCGTTTTTGCTTCCTATTCAATTAACAAATCTTTTCCTTAGCCAAGATTACCTCTCTCGCACACACTAGTATGCACAACTAGTATATACATCTACTATCTACTTTATGCATATCGTAATGCTATATCTCCCTTAAATCCTAGTCCTATTTTATTAACTACACCTCGGCTACAGTAAAGACTACAGAGCAGCAGCCATTAACAATCGGCATGCACACATTCGATCACTTACGATATGCTATGCATACATTGCTATTTGGCCGTGCTGCGCCATGTTGGATCGCAATCTATTTTTGAAGTAATCTTCCAGCAAGGATTTCACTGTTTATTATACGTTCAAATTAATTCAAACACGAATTATTTGAATTTAAATTCTTACTTTATTTTAGTATTGCGTACTAACCCGAGCGTATTACTACTTGAACGAATCCACTAAATGAAAAATATTGTATTTAAGGGATGTGATAAACATCCATCTCTAAATAAAATTTGGCGTTTTAAGTTTTTGTGTTTATTAGTGCTGTGAGTTCGATTTTGAACTGAAAATCGACAATCCAACAGTATGAGAGCCGATTGTACCATAAAGTTTATTTTCCATATTAAGTTAGATTTTTTCGATGCCACTTTATACTCCGCGCCCAATAAAAGGTATGTTCCCGTACTACGATTAAGGGGCTCAACCAGTGTGAAACTTTCAAAAAATCAAAAAAAAATTTTTTTATTTTTCGATTGTCTATACCTTTAAGAAAAACATACTAAAGTTTCAGATACGTGGCTGAAACAGTTTCAGAGTATTTACAAAACGCGTGAGTCGAGTCATGTAAGCCAGTTTCTACCTGAGTCATTGCTTGGGCTTTGACAGCCTTGTGGGTATTATTATGAAGTTAGGGACCCTCCCACCGGCATTTGAATACAAGAATTTCTATCCGTAGATGGTTACCTGTGAAATTGTTTGTAAACTGTTGCTGATATTACTTCTTTTGAAGCAGGTTAACGTTTTTAAATTGAACGATTTATTTAGTTCCTTCGTAAACTTTGTATAGAGCACAACGGGCTATCGCGAATTGAACATTAGTGAAAATGAGTGAGAAATTTAGTGATACTTTCCACAAAGGTAATCATGCTAAACCTGCGCATAGCCCGAGATCGAAAAAAAAGAAAATTTGCTGGAAATCAACATACGTTCGAGCAATCCACGGGAAATACAAGTACGGCTTCTGGAAAACTCTTACATTCTAGCGATGAAGAAATCCTTATTGATCCTGCTCATGGCTATTGTATCATTCAGTTTTTGTCGGTTTTAACTGCTATTAGCAACCTAGTGATGTGCAAAACTTGTGTGAAAAATGTTACTTTCAAACAAACAAATCCGAGAGGTTTAGGTTTCAAGATTGCTGTTGTGTGTGAGTGCGGTGTATCGTACATAAATTCTGGACCTATGATTGGAAATCCAATCGAAGTGAATAGACGTATAGTAGGTTTGATGCGGCTTCTAGGTATCGGGATAAATGGTTTGAATTTATTCTGTGGTTTGATGGATCTACTGAGCAAATTCAATAACGTCACTTACGCTGGCTGTTTCGAAAATTTTTGGAAAGCAGCTGAATCGGTTTATAAATTATCCGTTAAAAAAGCCGTTGAAGAAGAGCGAAAGCTGACATCAGAATCTGAAAACTCAGAAACGAATTTGACGGTTTCTGGGGATGGTACTTGGAAAAAACGTGGTCATACTTCACTTTTGGGCGTAATAACTCTTGTAGGAAAGTACTGCAAAAAGATCATCGATACACGTGTAAAATCTACATTGTGTCACAAATGTATATACTGGGAGAGAAAGAAAGAAACAGAACCTGAAGAGTACGAAGAATGGCTTTCCCAGCATGATGATTCGATATAAATCACTCAGGCTCAGCTTCAAAAATGGAAGTCGATAGTGTAAAGGAAATGTTCGGAAGCTCGATTGAAAAATACGGTGTGAAATATACGCGGTATATTGGCGATGGTGATAGTGCCACATATGCAGGACTACTAACGTTAGATCCATATGATGTCTCCGTAGGAAAACTTGAGTGTTATTTACATGTTAAAAAAAGAATGGGAACTCGATGCCGTAACGCGAAAAAACTAAACAAAGGTTTGGGAGGAAAGAGTAAAAATACAGTCAAATTATCAGATAACCTGATCAATAGACTTCAAAAATACTATGGCCTAGCGATCACAAAACACCAAGATAATGTTGATGAAATGGAAAAAAAAATCTGGGCTACATTCTATCATTTGAGTTCTAGTGATAAAAATCCAAACCATGGAAACTGCCCAGAAGGTGCTGAAAGCTGGTGTGCTTATCGTGTTGCTGAGGCTCAGGGACAGAACATGCGAAAGTTCAAGCATGATTATTTTCCAATTGACCCAAAGGTTCAAAAAATTCTTAAGCCAATAAACGAAGACTTGAGTAGACGTGGGTTGCTCGATAGATGTCAAGGGAATAACACCCAGAACAACAACGAGAGTTACAATGGCTTGCTCTGGCATTTTGCTCCGAAGCACCTTCATAGCGGCTTAAAAACACTTGAAATAGCGAATTACCTTGCTACTGTAATATTCAATGATGGATTTTCATCCATCCTAAGGATATTCAGTGTCATGGGAGTGACGATCGGACATGCAGCAAGTAATTATGCCGATCAACGACACGAAACGAGGCTTCGCATAGCAGAGTACCGGCATGAGGCAGCCACACAAGAGGCTCGTACAGCTCGAAGGAGAGCTGCAGCAAACCAACGGCAGCTTTTTGAAGAAGAGGAAGGTTAATTATACGGGCCTGGAATAGCAGATTAGGATTAGATATGATATTTATCGTTTTATAAATGTGAGATCAGTATTTTTTTCTTTAAACGGGTTTTTCACAAAATAGCGTTTTCTAAATTTGCTGACACTGTAACTTGAAAAATAATTATTCAATCGACTCAAATCTTGTTTTGTTGTTTTAAGTATTCATTTTTGCATTGAATGAACCTCCGATATTTTAGACGAATGAAAACTGTTAATTTGCTAAGGAAAATACCATTAGATATTTAAGCTAAATTGTAAAAAAATTTTTCAAAGCTGCACCATTTTTTTTTATTTAATTTTTTTCCCACATATCTGCTTCAATCAATAGGTGATATTATCTACTTTAACGCCTTTTTTGTTTGATTTTATTTCAGGCACTGTAAAGAACGCAACAAGGGCAGTAGTGCGGAAACTTTTTTTTGTTGTCCTCTGAGAGATAGTGCATATGTAAAAGAAAATAGAAGATTTTCATTTGAAAAAAAAAATGTAAATATACTTTAATTATGTATCAATATACTCAGAAAATTTCAAAACAATCAGTGCAGAACTTTTTATTTAAAAAATACCCGAAAATCGCCTTATTTTTTTGCTGTTACACTGGTTGAGCCCCTTAATCGCGATTCATTGCAATGAAGCCGTTCCCGTACTCTGTTTTACTGAAAACTGAAAATTTCCCCTCTTTCAGTAAGTACGATGAAATTTCAGTAGAGTCTGAGCTACTGAAAAATCCTGAAAAGTGTCAAACGGTGTGGCGCGAGTAAATATTTTCAAATGTGCGCGGCAAGCAACATATTTTTTGCGTGATTTTGCTATAAAGGTCGAATATTTTTGTGGCGATAATTTATCACCGCTTAAGATGACTTTATAATCACTATTGTTCTTCCAAAAAACAAAAACTGACACTTTTCGTTGTCAATTTTCAGGAAATGCAATGAGAGCGTTCCCGTACTTTCATGAATTTCCCCCACCACTTGATTCGATCACAAATTTACCTGATTTACCTTACAATTGTCTCGGCTTTGGACACTCGAAAGCTACCTGATTTATTTTTAATCTAGTATAAATCAGGTACTTTTGTGAACCTGGTCCCGCTGAATGTTTCTCAGAGCGGGCTTAATTCCTTCGATGAGAGGGAGAATAGATTTGAATGAAATGTCATTCAAATTTCGTTCTAAAGGCTGGTACTGAGTTCGAGTTCACGTGAAATTTTGACGTGTCTCCATTATCTGGTCATTCTTTCGAGCGAAAATTTTGTCAATGGAGAGAAGCAGAGACAATGCTCATTTCTGACGGATAAAATGTCAAGAATTTCACTTTTCGATCGTTTTTCTTATTGGAAAGACATTTGCACTGCTCCATTTTCAAATTGAAACACAAAATGTCACTTTTTCACTCGAAAGAATGAACTGCACAAACTAAATTGGCGTGAAATGATTGGAGACATGTTTCAGTGCCGTCTACGTTTTCAACGCGAAAGCAGCTTCAAAGCAACTTTTCATGCTAAGAACTTAGTACCACTCTTGCTTATTTTCAAGCTAAATTTTCGCCGAAACAAATTTCACGTGAAATGTTGTATGAAAATTTCACGTGAAATCGAACTCAGTACTATGCTTAAAATAGTAAAAATTGAACACAAAAGGAAAATGTGAGTTGTTCAAAGTGAACAGAAAATTTTTTGCATGTTTCTGCAATATTTTCAACAATTTTCACGCAAAATCAATTGTGCATATAAATTTGAATGACATTTCTCGCGCTAAATCTTCTCACTCCAAATCACTGCTGCCAGTGTAAACGCTTCACCTGATTTACTTGACAGCTCCTAGATCTACCTGATTTAGAGTGTAGTGTGAATATACTATTATGGGCATTCCCACTCCATTTCTACTATAGCCCTGAAATGTATTCGAGGCGAAACGAAACGAAGTGTCACATCCCATACAAATTCAGCCTGGCGCGGAATTTCGTTTCGTTTGGTTTTGCTCGTCAGTAATGTGTTCGAAGACGTATAACTGTCTTCGAAGACAACGCAGTGACTCGCTCTGAGATGGCACTGCACTATGTATAAGTTAAATTTCGCGGCCATTTAATGACCCAGGTACCTGAAATTGATGCGAAAAATGTGACAGCTCATAATTTCATTCGAGTTTGCGGATATTTTATTGAAAAATGAGTGAAAATGGATGGATGAACAGCGCATCCTTGCTACAGTAGTTTTTGTTTTGCCGATAACATCATTTTTGATGCCGGTTGGTTAAATTTATACGCTGCGAATTCAAATGTAATGCAACTGTTATATGTCATCAATGGCAATTTATACTGGCCCCGGTGTCGGGGTGCGGAACTTTATTACGCTCGATTCCGTACAGACGTTTTCGCTGAATTTCGTTCGTCGAATCATGGCCTTCATATAAAAGGCCTATCGCGCCTTGCAATCTGACAAGTATTAAGCTACTTTTTAAAATGGTGTAGTCCTCTCGTTATTAAGATTTATTGGGAATTGCACAATGACAATTGTTTGACATTTCTCTGACAATTGGTAATGTGAATGGTTCTACCATGGCCGGTTCTACTCGGTTGAATCAGGGAATAGAGTCTATTTTCCTATCATCCGGAGACTGGTTTCGAAGTTTTTGTCGCGTAAAAGATATTTCGGATAAGTGTCATGAAAGTGATGTGTTTATTGTGCTGTATACGCGAGAACTTTGCAATTTGGAATACCTGCCACCTACTCTCGGCAATGTGAATTGTAAACAATTGCCGTTTGTGGTTGGTAGGATTTATTCCACTTTAAAAATCATCAAATATTGATAATCTGCAAATTCTTCTACACAAACGATATTTCGGATAAGTGTCCCGATGAATTAAGGTCTGATGCTAAAGACTTTTTGTATCTAAATCGCTTGTGAAAGATCCCAAAACAACAGTGATTAACATGACATATGAGTTTCCTCATATCTCCTGTAGGTGGATCTCGTGATTTTCTTTAGAACCATAAAAAACATCACTGTGTGGACTGGTTGGGAAAAGTAGCTAAGGTCCGCCATCTTGTAGGTTAATTGCTTTTGCGATAGGCCTTTTATATGAAGGCCATGCTTAGAGTATAAAGATATTAAGAGTAGCAGAAACACTGTAAAAGCCTGTAGGTGTGTGTCGCGAGTTTGTGCCTTCCCCCTTGCCTTTCACTCTATCACTACATGGGAGCACAAAATCCGGCTGCTGTCAAATTTTGCTAGCCACGTAAAGCAAATGTAAATCTACCGACACGCAATAGAAATCGATGTGAAACATCTAATGAAAAGATACTTTTTACAAAACGAGCTATGATACGTGACTGGGAAAAGTATGCAAAAGCACCAGAGTATTGGAATTAGAAGCGACATAGACTAAAGTTATTAAAAAACGGCAAAGACAACTGAGCAGCGAGACATCGCTCAAACAAATAGCACTATCTCACTTTTGAAATGTTAATTCACAAGAAACTTTCCACTATAGCACTTGCTGTAAGGTTCTGAACGAAATCCGACAACTTCCAATTATAAATAATACGCTGAATAGAAATTATTGCCGATATCCCGATTGACTCCGCGAGTTAGCGTCTTTGAACGCGACACTTTGACAGCAGCCGGATTTTACTTTTTCAAGATGGCGCGAGGACTGTCGAAGGTCAATAGCGTAAGTAAGAAGATGATGCATAGGGGCATATGATTTGTAAATTAAATTTGTTTGAAAATTTCGAGAGGCAATTTAGATATGGGTAGAACGCTAGTTAGCAATGTAAAGAATTATAATAATATAAACAATTATTTTATGTGCAGGTATTATTTGGACATGTTTGAACTGCACAAAAAATATTGCAAAAAAAATCAAATACGCGCTTTGAAAGTAATTCATAAAGAGCAGCCTGATAAAAAAAACTCCGAAGAGCCCGATAAAAAAAAATCGGACTGCTGTCAAATTAATACTATACAACAAACACACACACACATACAAATATATATATATATATATATATATATATATATATATATATATATATATATATATATATATATATATATATATATATATATATATATATATATATATATATATATACAGGGTGTTTGGTACTAAATGAACACTATTTTAAGGAGGCGTTCTTTGACATATTTTGAGTAAAAAATCGTTCTACAGGATGGTCCGGATTTCAAAACCTACGGAGTTACAGGGTGTTCAAAAAAACTTGTTCGGACCGATACCCTGACTCACTTGAATCGTTATATCTTGAAAACTAATTATCACAACTCAAAGTTTTATACCGCGTTTATTAGACAATTAAATAACCTTTAATTTAATGTATTGCATTTGATTGCAGTTTTACCAAGTTTTGAGATATTTTCTTCGAAACACAAATTTTTTTTTAATTTTAACCCCGAAAATTCTGTGTTCCAGGTCGTTTTCCTTAGAAAACTTCAGTGTAATGTGCCACTTTCGTTTAAATATTTTGATAAACTATATTACTGGCTACAAAAGTTGCATACATTTTAATGACTTAGATTCTACCATTTCACAAGTATTGAGCGAAAATAAATATCGCTTAAAAACTAAATATGTCATAAAACGGTCCTCCTTGAAAAAACAAAGTTTAATATGCTAGTCGTACTAAAGTAATTTAGTACCCATTTATTGCTATTTAAAGTATCAATAAACTTAACTATATTTTAATTAGTTTCAACATGATTGATGCACCTACCTAGATGTGACAGGTAAAAGCATGTCCAGTTCCTCGCTTTTATTAGTGGGATACCTAAAAAAATTGAAAACGCATATATATAGAACCACTTTCAAATTCTTGTAAGTTTCAGTGCATTACTCGAACAACAAGATCTAAATAAAATTTACAAAAATACATGGAAAATGCCTCGCTACACTAACGAAGAATATGGAGATATTTTGTACGTCTATGGGGAGTGCCGGGGAAATGCCGCAGCGGCGCAATCTTTGTATCATCAGAGACACCCCCATCGACGGATTCCTGGAAGGAGAGTGTTTCAACAACTTTACGCAAGGATTCGGGAAACGGGTCACGTCAGAACGAGCCGAGTAAACGCAAATCCTACAACTGCAA
The DNA here is from genome assembly GCA_947369275.1 of Nemotelus nigrinus. Lineage (NCBI taxonomy): Eukaryota > Metazoa > Arthropoda > Insecta > Diptera > Stratiomyidae > Nemotelus > Nemotelus nigrinus. Next base: position 92,320,758 of record OX376374.1, read on the forward strand.
CCGCTGTACGGACCGAAGAAGAAATATTGCATGCAGTGGAATCAGACCCATCAACCAGTATTCGACGCTTAGCGTTACGGTTTAACGTGTTTAGCTGGAAAGTTTGGAGTATTTTGAAAGCAGCCCGTCTACATCCTTACTATCACACACCAGTTCAGCAGCTCCTACCCATCGATTTGCCCAAAATGATGGAATTCTGCAATTGGCTCCTTGAGAGACAATTAGACGACGAAAATTTTGTCAACAGTATTCTTTGGACGGATGAGTCTTTATTTACGAGGGACGGTATCACAAACTTCCACAATTTACACACGTGGGCTGAGAACAATCCAAACACTGCAAAAACGTCATCATTTCAGCATAGATTCAGCGTAAATTTATGGGCAGGAGTGATTGGCAATAATTTGATTGGGCCTTTTAGGCTCCCGCCAACCCTAAATAGTACCAGCTACTTGCATTTTTTAACACATGATCTGCAGGACTTATTGGAAGATATTTTTCTGCAACGATTGGCTTCCATGTTTTACCAACACAATGGTGCTCCAGCTCACTATGGCCGACCAGTCAGAGATTGGTTGAATTCCATTTATACCAATCGCTGGATCGGTAGAAATGGACCAATACACTGGCCTGCGAGATCTCCTGATCTAACAATTGTGGATTTTTTTGTATGGGGACGGATAGAGGACCTTGTGGACGCAATGGAAGTATCCACTTTAGAAGAACTAAATACCAGGATCGATGATGCTGCAACAGAAGTGAGGCAGCAGCTGAGAGACATGAATATGAAAAGAACGCTTGCTAAACGAGCTTTGGCATGTATTCAAAATGAAGGTGGCAATTTCAAACACTTACTGTAGATTAAAAATTTTGAAATAAAGCATAAAAACCATTATTAAATACTTTCAGTTCAAGAAAAAAGTGTAGATCGACAACGAGGGCCACTTTATGGCATATTTAGTTTTTCAGCAATATTCATTTTCGCTTAATACTTGTGAAATGGAAGAATCTAAGTCATTGAAATGTATGCAACTTTAGTAGCCAGTAATATGGTTTATCAAAATATTGAAATGAAAGTGGCACATTATAATGAGGTTTTCTAAGGAAAACGACCTGGAACGCAGAATTTCCGGGGTAAAAATAAAAAAATTTTGTGTTTCGAAGAAAATATCTCAAAATTCGGTACAACTGCAATCAAATGCAATACATTAAATAAAAGGTAATTTAATTGTCTAATAAAAGCAGTATAAAACTTAGAGTTGTGATTATTAGTTTTCAAGATATAACGATTCAAGTGTGTCAGGGTACCGGTCCGAACAAGTTTTTTTGAACACCCTGTAACTCCGTAGGTTTTAAAATCCGGACCATCCTGTACAACGATTTTTTACTCAAAATATGTCAAAGAACGCCTCCTTAAAATAGTGTTCATTTAGTACCAAACACCCTGTATATATATATATATATATATATATATATATATATATATATATATATATATATATATATATATATATATATATATATATATATATATATATATATATATATATATATATATATATATATATATATATATATATATATATATATATATATATGTATATATATTATATGTCTATTTACATATGTGTATGTAAGTATAAATGTATATAATTTATATATATATATACGTATATATATATATATATATATATATATATATATATATATATATATATATATATATATATATATATATATATATATATATATATATATATATATATATACTGTCTACGCTATTTTGCGTAGGCTTGTGACGCAATCAATTGGTTGAAGCACCAAGTGATTGCCTCTCTCAAGTGATACCTTCAATTGGCGTTGCAAGGCGTTGAAATGAAGCCAATCAATTGGCCGAAGCACCAATTGATTGATGGTCTCAACTTGCTACTCTCAATTGGTCGACGCACCAATTGAAAGGCGTTGAAATTAAGCCAATGGTACTTTCAATTGGTCGAAGCACCAATCGAAAGTTGTTGAAATAAAACCAATCGTACTTTCAATTGGTCGAAGCACCAATTGAAAGTTGTTGAAATAAAACCAATCGTACTTTCAATTGGTCGAAGCACCAATTGAAAGTTGTTGAAATAAAACCAATCAATTGGTCGAAGCACCAATTGAAAGTTTATTCCTTATATTTAAACCTTGACAAAACACATTGACGAAAAAGAACTCTGTATTGATTCAAACAACTCTTTTTTTTATTAATCCGTGCGATTTGATTGTCAATTCAAGACCGATCATTTTCTCGCTATGAATCTAACTTAAGTACACAATTAAATTTTGCAGGAGTAAGCATATCATGCAAATTCCAATGTTTTGGCTATACCCATTTGCGAAAAACATGAAAAATAGACAATGTAAAGATAGAACGTGATCACCGTTGCATTAGCGTACTTAGAAGTTTACGCAGACGATATGCAAGATGATCAGGTTACATCTTTTCGTTGAATTTCAAATGCTCAAGCGTAAACATTGTTATGTCTACGAGCAATGCAATGAAGATGCACCCAGCGAAGAATGTGCTGAGTGCGTTGCATTATTGCAGTTGTACGTTAACAACGATTGTTCAATGTTAATATTGAACATTACTCCCCGCGTTGAACGCATGTTCAATCTTAATTTTGATGCAAAATGCTTTTTGATAAAAGTAATCTAATTGTATTATTGCCTTTGAATGAATTTACATGATATGCGACTTTAAACATAACAAATGAGAAATTTTCTTTTAGTATTACAGATTCAACTTATACCTAACATATATATTTTATTCCACTGTGATTTCGAATGCTGGTTCGCAACGCTGCCTTGGTCGTGGTGTTGGTTTGGATCGACAAATTCGAAGTTGACCAGTGATCTTGTAGGATACCAAGATGATGATGAGAATAATTGCTATCAAAAGTCCGAGGTAGCTGACCGCAAATTGGTGGGTGTCGATTTGTTTGACTCTATGTTTAAGATTCGCCAGTTCCGGTATGTTGAGCTGTGCTTGAATGGCCTTGAGTTCCTTGAGGTGTATTTGTTGATATACAATGGCTTGGTTTGTATATAAGTGAGTATTTTCGATGTTGTCAAGGTGAGCAAGATGAACTAGTTTTGTATACGAAAGATTCGTGCTGCCGGTGTGTGATTGCAGTCCTCTGATGGTGAACCAATCGTGTTTGATGATACAATTAGCTTGAAGGTGCACTATACCAGACCCTTCTAGCATTTGTGACGAAGCCTGATTTCCACATGCTAAGTTGATGTTGATGCCCTCGTTAAAAGCGAAGAGCCAGGTATTTGGACTGGCCAATTTCGCCCAAAAAAAGTGATTCGCCAATTTTCTCAGCTTGCATGCGGTTGTCATCGGCATGTTGTCAATTAGGTTAACTTCACAGGTACTGATGTTAGACATCCTTCGATAAAGTGGATGAAGCGCTTTGCAAATGTAGGTTGACGAATTTGTAACCTTACAGGCACTGAGTTCCCGGTCATCCATCGTATAGAATTGGTCTCGATGGAGAGTAATGGCGAGAAACGGAGCTGTTGGTTGTATGGCAATTAGGGTGCCATTGATTGAGCTCGGAATGGCCATCACCCGCAATAGTTCCAAATTGTCAGTGGCGATCAATGGTACACTGAACTGGAATATTATGTATTCTTCCAACGTGCGGCCCTTGACTTCTATCAGCTGGTAAAGGTAATGAAGGTCATCTGGCTTTACGGGCAGCTGAATGGTTGCAGGCAAATGGTTTTTGATTGCGATGAGTTCTTGACGTAATCGTGTTGGCGGCAAGATGAGTAAAAGAATTTTTCCTTGACGCGTATGAGTAATGACGTCAATCATTGATGATTGCATTCGTTGTAATTCGGACACCATAAATAGCATCTGAATCGAGACCGACATGAAAGTTTGTAATATGGTTAATTGCTGAATTTCATCACTGGTGCGGTTGATGTGGTTGGTTAATCGCTGGATCTCAGTTGTGATGGACTGAAAAGCGGAGTTTGTTGCTTTCTGGTTGGTGTTGATGACGTTGATTGTAGAATCGATGATTGATGTTCGATTCCTTAACATACTGAGCAAATATTCTTGATTCTCTTGAGTGGAATCCAGGTTTTTCGCAATTTCTTCGGCGTAATCAGCATCAAGAAGCCCAAAAAGCGAGTTAGCTATGTGCCCCACTATATTGAATGCACCACGTTTTGATCGGTTGTGGCTTGAGTGAGGGCGCAAAAGCTCGTTATCGTCCTTTAGCTCTCCCATAATGTGTTGGCATTGTTCAATGACTGGCTTACATAGATAGCCTTTGGTCACTCGATTACATAGCTTTGTCATGGTGTCGATGCCGTCCGCTGTGCTTGCAACATCCTTCCAATACGGGTCCAAGTTAAAGTATACAATCAACTTCCATTCATCCGTGGCCAAGTCAACGGTCCCCAAGTGGTCAAAATGGAAACCAAGTCCTCCACTGAATTGCTGAATTTTAATGGGTGATGCAATGGAGCAGGGCAGCACTAGAAGGGTCAAGAAGAGTGACAATAATGCTGGGCCGCTGACCACTCGTCGTTTTTTGGGAGGAATTTCGGGTTGGTCTTGATGAGATCGTGCCGCTGCTGGTCTTGCCATCGGAGGATCAATCGTACTGGCTGCCATTTGAATCTTATCTAAAAAGGATTCATCGTCTGTGACCGATTCGCCGTCACATGGAAGAGGTGCAAGCTTGTGAATGGGCCGCCGGAGTATTCCTGAGGCTGTCCTTACGTCCACAACACGAACATAACCATCCTCGCCGGGATATGTCTTTACAATTCTTCCCAAAGGCCAATGCAGTACTGGCGTGTTATCTTCCTGCACGATGACCATGGTGTCAGGTGTTACATTCGGTGATGGTGTCTTCCATTTACGACGATGTTGCAACTCGCTCAGATACTCTCGGCTCCACCTGCGCCAAAATTCATGTTTTGTGTGCGAAACCAGTTTCCATCTAGTGAGCAAACTTGTTTTGTGACGATCAGCATGCACATCAACAGGAGTTGTGAGAGGTTCGCCGACAAGAAAATGACCCGGCGTTAACGCGTTAAGATCATTCGGGCTCGTTGACATAGGAGTGAGGGGGCGCGAATTCAGGATCGCCTCGATTCCCACGACAACTGTTTCGAGCTCTTCGTAAGTTAAAGATGCTGATGCTAAGTTTTGTTTCAACAGCTTTTTTGCAGACTTTACCGCTGCCTCCCACAAACCTCCAAAGTGTGGAGTTCGGGGAGGTATGAAATTAAAGTTGACTCCCTTTGAGACACACATTGACTTGATGGCTTCCTGTGACTGCTCAGAATGGATGATTGGGACTAGTTCGTGCAGCTTATTACTGGCGCCCACAAAATTGGTAGCGTTGTCACAGTAGAGTTCCTTGCACCTTCCTCTTCTAGCCATGAACCGCTTAAGTGCCCCGATAAAGGCATCAGTGGTGAGGTCCGACACCAGCTCAAGGTAAACAGCCTTTGTTGAAAAGCAGCAAAAGACGGCGAGGTAGCATTTGTGGGGCCTCTTTCCTCTGATTTTGTAATGGACGGACAAGGGGCCACAGAAGTCAACGCCAGAGTGAACAAAAGGCCTTGCAGGCTGCACTCTAGTAGCTGGTAGATCCCCCATTACTTGCTGCAACATTTGAGGTTTACTTCTGGCACATTGTATGCAAGAGTGTACCACAGATCTGGCCAAGGTCTTTGCGTTTAGGGGCCAAAACCGTTGTCTGACGTCTGCAAGTAAGGCCGTTATACCTGCATGAAAGTTTTCGCGATGAATATGTTCCATCAGCAATCTTGTCACTGGATGCGAGTAAGGTATAAGCATTTGATGTTTTGCGTCAAACTGCAACGCGGAATTTTTTAATCTCCCACCAACTCTCAAGATACCCTTATCATCTAAAAATGGAGCTAAGCTGCTAATACGGTTTCTTTTATCAACCTGCTTGTGTTTCCGTAGTTGATCGATTTCTTCTTTGAACTCTTGCTTTTGCATCTCTTTGACAATAACCTGGAGCCCGTCATCTATTTCTTGAGTAGTTAGATGGTTATCTATAATTGTAGTTTGCGGATGCCGTTTGATCTTGGAAATGAACCTTAGGGCATACGCTATTATCCGTTGCAGCTTTTGAAATGAGTTTTTGTGATTAATCTTATCAATGAAACTCCCTTCCTCCTTCACTGTTGCTGCTGATATCAATAAGTTTTTTGCCTCGATGGAGCACTTGCCACTTGGCTGAAATGGTGGAGGCCACAAACACTCATCTCCATGCAAAAATCTTGGCCCATAAAACCATAAATGACATTGTGGTAGTTTTTCGGGGGATATTCCACGAGATATGACATCAGCTGGATTGTCCTTACTTCCTACATGACGCCATTGTTGTGGCGTTGTGGTTTCTCGGATGGACGAGATCCTGTTTGCGACGAAGGTATTGTAATTGGCAGCCTCAGAATGAACCCAGGCAAGTACTATCTGTGAGTCGGTCCACAGTGTCACCTTTGTAGTTTCGAGCTTTAAATCTGTTGCCACCCTCTCGGCAAGGTCAGCTGCCAATTTAGCTGCGCACAATTCAAGCCTTGGCACCGTTAATTTTTGATTGGGGCTACTCTTGATTTTGCACAGAGAAGGCGCACGATAGTCTGGGCTCTAGAGGTGGATCGAATATACACGGCAGCTCCGTATGCTTGCTCTGATGCATCTGCGAATATGTGAATTTGAATTTTGGTCGCATTTTCTGGCAGAATTACATGGCGAGGGATCTGAATGCTGTCCAGTTCATTTAGTCTACTACTAAAAGTCATCCACTGTGTGTGGATTTCTTGTGGAACGGCAGCATCCCAGTCCAGATGAAGCTGCCATAGCTGCTGCAACATTATTTTTGCTCTTGTGATTACGGGTGCTACAAGCCCCAAAGGGTCAAACAGCCGGGCTATTTCTGAGGCCATTATTCTTTTGGTAACCCGCTGATGGTCAGTGAAGTGGGTTCGGATTCTAAGTTGGTCTACTTTAGGAAGCCATGACACTCCTAGAGTTTTGATAGCTTCGTTGTCTCTTTCTGAGAGGTTAAGTTGAACCTCTTGTTCAGCTGGTGGAATATTCTGCAGTAGTCTTGGATGGTTTGTACACCACTTGCGCAATTTAAAGCCTGCCTTTTCTAGCACACTTATGAGTTCGCTCTGAGCGGTGATTGCTTCTGACAGGGTGTTGAAACCTGTTATTACATCATCAACATAGAAGTCTCGCGCTAGTACTTTTGATCCTTCTGGATATGCATTTCGTTCGTCAAATGCTAGGCGTTGAAGTGCCTTGGTTGCCAAATGCGGAGCTGATGCAGTGCCATAGGTCACAGTAGAAAGCTGGTAGCATTTGATTGGCTGATTGACATCTCTTCGCCAGAATATCAATTGGAAGTTACGATCACTAGGTCGGATAAGAACTTGTCGATACATTTGTTGTATATCCGCTGTGAACACATAGCGCGGTAAGCGAAACCGGAGTAAGATTGTCAACAGCTCACTTTGTACTGTTGGGCCCACAAGTAGTTTGTCATTTAATGAAATGTTCGCGCTTGTTTTGGCTGAGGCATCAAAGACCACGCGGAGTTTCGTGGTACTCCTATCTGGTTTCATTACGCTATGGTGGGGCAAAAAATAGTGTGGGGATTTGATGTTCTTGATGTCAACTTCCTCCATGTGGCCCATTTGGTAATAGTCTTCCATGAACTGAATGTATTGTTGTCGTAACTTGTCGTCCTTAGCGAGCTTCTTCTCGAGAGCGTAAAATCTACGCAGTGCCATGTCTTTAGAATTTCCCAAGCAATCAGGGCTCCTTGCAAACGGCAGTGCGGTCATAAATCGACCACTAGGTAGTCGTTGTATTGTTTCATTGAAGTGCCGCTCGCAAGCCTTTTCAGAGGTAGAAAGAGTAGAAGCAATATTGGTAATTTCTTCAATCTTCCAGAACTTTTCGATCGAATCGCTTAGTTGTTCTTGGGTCACACCAACACCACAGACTGCTTCTGATCTAGTGTTGACGCTAACATTTCCTGAGACGATCCATCCAAACACTGTGTTTTGTAGTGTCGGAAGTCCCGATGCTAGCTTTATCTGTCCCACTGCTAGGATTTGGTAGAAGAACTCGGCACCAATAAGTACGTCAATGTTTTTTACCATGTGAAATTCTGGATCAGCTAAGGTAGCATTCCGTGGAATACCCCACTTCTCAGGGTTTATGCTTTGTGTTGGCTGTGGTGGTACTATTTGGTCTAGTACAAACGCTTCAAAGTGCTCGCAGAAACCAGTGGTTCTTGATTTCAGCTCCAAGTTGACTCGACGCTGTGTGCGTTGGCTGGCACTTCCAATGCCTTGAATATGCATGGCATCAGGTCTCACCGCGACTCCCAATTTCTTAATTATTCGGTTTGAAATTAGATTCACTTGGGATCCTGAGTCCAAAAGAGCTCGACACTCTACCTCACGTCCATTTTCTGAGACCAATATAACCCTGGCCGTACTCAGGAGAACGTACCGACTATTACATCGATTGCCCTGTGCCGCAAGTGCGATCGCTTGCTCTGGCTGCTTTAAGTGTGTCGATGAAGGTGCCTTTGGTTGCTTAATTTTGCCGGTTATCGTGCCTTTGGTCGATACCTCGGGCAGATGAAGCAAGGTATTGTGTTTCCTTGCACACTTGCGACATGTTCCACCTTCACAAGTGTTCGATCGATGACCAGGTTTCAGGCAATTTAAGCACAGGTTGTTGTTGCGTACAATCTGGATTCGCTCGGCCGGCGCGCAACTCAGGAAGACATTGCATGCGTAAAGTGGATGCTCTTTGTGGCACACTACACACAACGTTCCGGAAACTACCGATGCAAGTATTCTTGTTTCCTTTCTTGTCTGCTGCCTTTCGTTAGTCAACTTGGTCTTTAAGCCAAGCGCCTCCAAGGTTTGGAATCTTGTTTGCAGAAATTCCAAGAAGTGTTTCATACTCTGTAGCCCCTTTGGATTTTCTAGGGACTGTTCATAGAGCAGATTAGTGGATTTGTCCAGATTGTTTGACAAAATGTGTAAAAGGATTGGATCCCAGGACTCTATGGACAAGCCGAGGTTCTCCAATCCAAGCAGACACTCACACGTAGTGTCGTGGAGTGCTTTAATGGCGGCCGATGATGCATCTGAGCCCACATTTGATTGAGATACCAGTCGTCTAATCAAGGTGGTAACTAACAAACGCTTGTTCTCATACCTGTTATGAAGTAGCTCCCAAGCTGTATGATAGTTCTCGTTTGACAAAGGAAGGTGTCTCACGAGTTTCTCAGCGTCGCCAGTTAGATTGGTCTTCAAATACCACATCTTCTGGCAGTTCCCTATGTTTTGTACGTGCACTAGCTGTTCAAATAGGTCAGCGAATTGTCGCCATTTCGCATAGTCGCCGTCAAACTTAGGGATCGATATCGTTGGAAGCTGAACTGGCATCGGCTGTGCGGTGTGTCGCCCTGCATGTGGTTCACTTGCCGTTCTGCCAGTTAATCTTGAAGACAACCCGATAGTCATTTTCCGTACTTCATCCTCGAGATGAAGATACTCTTCGAAATCGTACCCTAATGCTATAGGGTCACTCGAAATCTCCCAAATCTTAAGATTTGTAGCAGCAATTTGACTCCAGAGCTCTCTAAGAGTAGTCATCGATATCTCGTAGTAATGGCTAGGTTGATCATCAGTTGTTCGATCTAAACTGCCGACCAATCGCTTTAATGAATGGGTAAGCGCTCTCTGTCGTCGAATATTTCGTTCGACTTCTCTACCTTCGGATGCATCTACTGGCATTTTCATCTGAGCAGCTTCGGGAGCTTGAACTGTAGCAATCCCGAAAGCTTTTATAGCGTCCATAAAAATGCGACGATATTTGTCGTGAAGCCGTTTGATCTCCCCGTAATAATCTTTCTCGAAATAGTCATGTTCGGGTGGAAGATCACTTGCCTCAAGTTGATCATGCCCTTCTTGGAAGTCATGCCATGCTTCATCAAGTCGTTGTAACCGGACTTCAAAATAAAACTTTGATCGTTTTCGGTCTTCGGAGTCTTTATTAAAATTGGCAATAATTCGCTAAATCTCCGCACCCTTTTGCGTCTGCTTTAAAATAATATCTGCCATGTTGGACCTGCTCAGACACCTCTTGATCTGAAAATCACGTCGGGGTCACCAAAATTTATGTCTACGCTATTTTGCGTAGGCTTGTGACGCAATCAATTGGTTGAAGCACCAAGTGATTGCCTCTCTCAAGTGATACCTTCAATTGGTGTTGCAAGGCGTTGAAATGAAGCCAATCAATTGGTCGAAGCACCAATTGATTGATGGTCTCAACTTGCTACTCTCAATTGGTCGACGCACCAATTGAAAGGCGTTGAAATTAAACCAATGGTACTTTCAATTGGTCGAAGCACCAATCGAAAGTTGTTGAAATAAAACCAATCGTACTTTCAATTGGTCGAAGCACCAATTGAAAGTTGTTGAAATAAAACCAATCGTACTTTCAATTGGTCGAAGCACCAATTGAAAGTTGTTGAAATAAAACCAATCAATTGGTCGAAGCACCAATTGAAAGTTTATTCCTTATATTTAAACCTTGACAAAACACATTGACGAAAAAGAACTCTGTATTGATTCAAACAACTCTTTTTTATTAATCCGTGCGATTTGATTGTCAATTCAAGACTGATCATTTTCTCGCTATGAATCTAACTTAAGTACACAATTAAATTTTGCAGGAGTAAGCATATCATACAAATTCCAATGTTTTCGCTATACCCATTTGCGAAAAACATGAAAAATAGACAATGTAAAGATAGAACGTGATCACCGTTGCATTAGCGTACTTAGAAGTTTACGCAGACGATATGCAAGATGATCAGGTTACATCTTTTCGTTGCATTTCAAATGCTCAAGCGTAAACATTGTTATGTCTACGAGCAATGCAATGAAGATGCACCCAGCGAAGAATGTGCTGAGTGCGT
>OX376374.1:92332023-92358145 GCA_947369275.1 Nemotelus nigrinus
AGCAATAAAACTCAGCTATAACACAAATTATACAAATGTTCAGTGCTGGCAATACTTTTCCAATGAAGCAGCAACAAGTTAACCTTAACAAGCTCATACTTAAATCAACTTTTCCTTTGAATTTTGTTCTCATCGGAGGATTTCATCGAAAGTTTCAGCGGTTAAACGTTGTTTGAGGCTGCCATCCGAAAAATGTTCAAAACTCGGAAAATTTAAAATTGGCCTCATATTTTTATCGCAAATGCTTTGCATATGAGAAAGTAATTTGAAGCATCTGTTGGTGCAATATTTACGAAAATGGCTAATGCTGGTTAGCCTGTATCAGCAGCAAAACAAAAAATATACCAAATCTGCTTGACGTTAAGTTAAACCCAACCAGTAAATTTCTTTTCGATTGAATCACTGCGCTGGAAGGTAAACGGGTGAAAAGAACAATAGGGCTACCACCCTCAAAATTTGTCAAAATTTTAAAACGTTAATATTTGTTGTTAATTTTCATTGCAGGATCATTCTGAATTGCAAATCTAATGTGATAATCGCTCAGTAAAGAAATTCCACAAAATTACAAAAATGATCACAGCTGTCAGCCCTTTCATGATTTTTGTACGAAATTCCTACGACATTTACTTCACATTAAGGTCCATTTACTGCATGAACTTCGTTTTTGATATCAACACTGGACCGGAAGTTATAGGGAAAAAAGCTTTATTTTGCTGAGCAAATTTGCAAGCATTATTAGACAAAAATCACCACAGCTGCCAGCCCTATACTAATTTTTTAACCAAATTTTCACCAAATGTTACATGGACTAACATCCAAGTATTGTGTAAATTTCGTTAAAATTTGATGGCTATATCGAAAGTTATAGGCCAAAAAGGTGTTTTTTAATCAGTGATCTTTAAGATTGTACCACTGCCACAGGGTTGTCCGCATTTCAAAATCACTTCCATCAGACCTGATCCTAGCTAACACCAACATATCCTGTAAATTTCATCTTGATCGGATTATCCGGTCGTCAGTTTTCGTGAACAGAACTTTCGAGTGCTGAAAATAGAGGTAAATTGGTGATGGGTTGCCGTTCTTATGCAAATCGGAATTTTCAAAATTTTATCTTGACATGAAGGACAAAGGATAAATTTTATCAAACATTTGAAATTTTTGTCAAAAATCAAAAATTTTTCAGGAAGGTCAATGATTTGAAGGATTTTTTTTCAGCAGCCTGCCACCGCTACAGGGATACCCGCTTTATGCTGAAAATCTATATGTGCCAAATCTTAGTCAACATCAATATGCTCTCGTAATTTTCACGATGATCCATTGTTTTTCTTACAAGTAATGACAAGAATCAAAATTTGAAAAAATTCCCTTGCCTACTTTTAGGCACTTAGCACCCACACACGGCTCAACATTTTCAATTCTTCATCATAGACAAGCTTAAAACATAATTAACTTTCATTCCCAATACTTTTCTTTAACAAAAATTTACACTGCTTGGAAATATAAGAGTTCCTCAAAATTCACTAAAATGCTCGCCGCCGCCAAAAGGTGGAGGATATCTGAATTTGAGAAAGTCATGAACCTACCCACTATACACATCTACATTCTCCGCAAATTTCAGCTCAATCGGATCGGCCACTCTAGAGATTATCTGCCCTAATCATTTTTCTGATATATATATATATATATATCTATATATATATATATATATATATATATATATATATATATATATATATATATATATATATATATATATATATATATATATATATATATATATATACATATATATATATATATATATATATATATATATATATATATATATATATATATATATATATATATATATATATATATATATATATATATATATATATATATATATCAGAACCGCTAGAAAACTTATTTTCGAAGAAATTGTCTTTGAGTGACAAAAAAGTGTGGAAAGACGTAATACACTTTTTTGTAGAATCATATCAACCATTCCTTATCCCAAGTAACAAAACTCAACTGTAACACAAATGATGAAAATGTTCGGTACAGGCAACACTTTTCCGACTTAGCAGCAATAAGTTTACTATAACAAGCTCATACTTAAATCAACTTATCCTTTGAATTTCGTTCTCATCGGAGGATTTCATCGAAAGTTTCAGCGGTTAAACGTTGTTTGAGGCTGCCATCTGAAAAATGTTCAAAACTTGGAAGATCCACAAAATGGTTTCTTATTTTTATCGGAAATACTTTGCATACGAGTATGTAATTTCAAGCATCTGCTGGTGCGATATTTACGAAAATGGCTAATGCTGGTTACCCTGTGTCAGCAGCAGAGCAGAATCTATACCAAATCTGCTTCACGTTAAGTTAAACCCAACCAGTAAATTTCGTTTCGATTGAATCACTGTGCTTGAAGTTATACGGGTGAAAAGAATTTTAGGGTTGCCACTCTCAAAACTTTTCGAATTTTTGAAGCGTTAATATTTGTTGTTAATTTTCATTGCAGGATCATTCCCATTTGCAAATCTAATGACATAATCGCTCAGTAAGCAAATTCCACAAAATTACGAAAATGATCATAGCGGGCAGCCGTTTCATGATTTTTGTTCGAAATTTCTACGACATTTGGTTTATATTAAGGTTTATTTACTGCATGAACTTCGTTTTGGTATCTACACTGGACCGGAAGTTATAGGGAAAAAAACTTTATTTTGCTGAGTAAATTTGCAAGATTTATGAGACAAAAATCACCATAGCTGACAGCTCTATTCTAATTTTGAAACTAAATTTTCACCAAATATTACATAGAATTAGGTTCAAGTATTGTGTGAATTTTGTTAAAATCTGATGGCTGAATCGGAAGTTATAGGCCAAAAAGCTGTTTTTTTTTCTCAGTGATTTTTCAAGATGGTACCACTGCCACAGGGTTGCCCGCATTTCAAAATCACTTCTATCAGACCTGGTCCTAGCTAATACCAACATGTCCTGAAAATTTCATTATGATCGGATAATCCAGTCGTCAGTTCTCGTGAACAAAACTTTCGAGTGCTGAAAATAGAGGTAATTTGGTGATGGATTGCCTTTCTTGTGCAAATCGGAATTTTAAAAATTTGAATTTGACATGACGGACAAAGGTTAAAATTTATCGATGATTTGAATTTTTTGTCAAAAATCAAAAAATTTTCAGGAGGGTCAATGATTTGAAGGTTTTTTTTTCAGAACCCTGTCGTAGCTACAGGTTTACCTGCACTATCTTGAAAATCCATTTGTGTTAAATCTTAGCCAACGTCAATACGCTCTACCAATTTCACGATGATCCAATGGTTTTGTTAGAAGTAATGACAAATCAAAATTTGGAAAAAAATCCTTGCCTACTTTTAGGCACTTAGCACCCACACACGGCTCAACATTTTCAATTCTTTATCATAGACAAGCTTAGAACATAATTAGTTTTCATTCCCAATACTGTTTTTTACAAAACTTTACACTGCTTGCAAATATAGGAGTACCTCAAAATTCACTAAAACCCTCGCCGCCGCCAAAAAGTTTGGGATGTCTGAGTTTGAGAAAGTCATGGACCTACCAACTATATACATCTACGTCCTCCGAAAATTTCAGCTCAATCGGATCGGCCACTCCAGAGATTATCTGCCTGAATCATTTTGCTGATATAAATATAAATATATAAATATATATATATATATATATATATATATATATATATATATATATATATATATATATATATATATATATATATATATATATATATATATATATATATATATATATATATATATACATATATATATATATAAAGAAATATGAATTTTCGGCGAAACGAGTTTAATACTAATTTTTTTCGAAAATTTGTAAAAATTATTAAACTAAAATCCAATATGCATGATCTGATACGAATGCCAACTACGGCCAAAGAAATCAAATAACATGGCTGAGGCAACCAAGTGCTCCCAGGAACAAGTGTCACCCCAGCCTGCCAGATCATTCATTCGGAGCATGTAAAAAAAATTAAATCAAAGATGGAATTTCAAAACTAAACGGAAAATAAGCAAAACAAACTAATCAGGTACAAGTGAAAATTAAGGAAATTCGCGAAAATATAAAACGGAATTTGTTCCACTACATAGAAACTTTAAAGTAAGTAACATTAAAATAAAATAAAACATTAAAACCGAATAGCTTGGGCACCATTTGTTGCGGAACAGCTATGAACAGCTGCCACCACAACAGAAATTTTGGCCTGACCTGCTACCCTCGCGTGACTTTACGGTACCGTCTAGTCACCGATGTCGTGGGTGTAGTGAGGGGCAGGTCAAGCTCTAGCTGTGTCATGCACAAACTATTGTCAAAAAACTCTAGCGCACCTGAACCACTAGAAACACTTATGTTCGAAGAACAGTAGAAGAATCGTACAGGTTTTGAGTGCATATTCCACCACATGAGCTGCTTATTACGGCCAAACTGTTTCAAATGCCACGTTTCACTTTAGTCTCAAGAATGCATTATAGCTCATATGGTAGAAGGTTTCAGATATTGCTCAAGGTCGGCTGGATAGATTTCTCGAAGCCGGTTTCCACATCACAGATTATTGTATAACAAAACTACCACAACGGAAACAAAACTCGCAGAAACGATATAAAGTGTTGATTCCTTCAAAATATGCCTGGATTTTTACGAGTTTAGACGGAGGTAGCAGCAACTTCGACTGGAATGGCTTTACATTTTCTCCCTGGAAAAATCGAGTCACCAACAATAGGCGTAAGAAAGAAACTAAAACTAATTCTGTAAGAAAAAATTGTATTTGGCATAATGTTCCTATTACCCGCAAATCTCCATCCTTTCAAAATCCTCAAATTCTATCCAACTGGTTGACTATTCCTTCTTAAAACCCCACCCAGTCTACGGTAGTAACAAACAATTTATCGTTGGACGGTACTTTTAATATTGCTTCTACTCGTAAGAACTCATTAATTCCACGTCCTACTGATGCTTCCGTTTCTTCTCTAGCCACCTAACTTCTTATGTCGCCTCTACCGAGGCAACTACGAATACTGCCACTATTGACAATTTAATGACAACTGCTTCTCGTCGAAAAGCAGTCAACTCTGTTAGGCATTTGTCCTAACATAGCCCCTTCTTTCAATGGACTCAGACTCTTTTACCACAATTGTAGTGGTATGAGAGGCAAATTGAATAAATTATATCTTGACGCAAAATCCTGCCACTTTAATTTACTCGCCTTCACTGAAACTTGGCTAAATGACTCCCATAAGAATGAAGAGATCCTTGATAGCAATTGGACAATTTACAGAAATGATCGCGACTATTCTTCCACAGGTCAATCGCGAGGCGGTGGGGTTTTACTGGCGGTTAGCAACACTATTTCAAGTGAGATTATTGACATCACCCCCAATGTATTGTTCCAACACCTTGTTATTCGTGTTTCTTTGAATAACAATTTCCTTTACATTAGTTTGGCCTATATCCCACCCAGATCGGACGAATCAGTTTACAACCATTTCTGTGAATTAATATCTTCCATTACAACATCTCTGAATGAAAAAGACAAAATAATATTCCTAGGGGATTTCAATCGTCCCAACTTACGTTTTATCCCCGATGAAAACGACGCATTTCTTCTCCCTGTTAACCTCTCAGATTCCAATGACTTCAACCTTGCGAGTACTTTTTATGGCAACGATTTGCAGCAAGTCTCTCCAACTCCCAACAAAAACGGTCATTGGTTGGATCTTGTATTTACAAACGCCTATGACGAGGTAGTGGTAAGTCCAACTGATGATGCAGAACATCTTTTTTCAAATAGTTAACACCACACTGCACTATCAGTGGAACTTCCCACTTCTGATTCTATTTATTTTAGAGCGTACAATAATTCAATTGTATATGACTTTCTTAATGCTAATTAAGAAAGCATTCACCATCACCTTGACTCTATAGATTGGCCGAATACTCTAGCGCACCTGAACCGCTAGAAAACTAATTTTCGAAGAAATTGTCTTTGAGTGACAATGTGGAAAGACGTAATACACTTTTTTGTAGAATCATATCAACCATTCCTTGTTCAAAGCAACAGAACTCAACTATAACACAAATGATGAAAATGTTCAGTGCTGGCAACATTTTCATAACGAAGCAGCAATAAGTTAACCTTCACAAGCTCATACTTAAATCAACTTATCCTTTGAATTTCGTTCTCATCGGAGGATTTCATCGAAAGCTTCAGCGGTTAAACGTTGTTTGTTTATTATTTATTTATTCATTGACCAAAACAAGGTACAAAATCACATATTAAAAAAAGGACATCAAATAAAAATAAAAATAGAAAAGTAAAGTAAAGTAAAGGAAAAGTAAAAACAAACAAGTTAAATAAGTAAAAAACAAACAAATTAAAGAAAAAAGAGTAACAAATAAATTAATAAATAGCAATCAATAAATAAACATTGACAAAAAAGCTATAGCTTAAGGTTAAGGGTACGGATGGCATGGAAAAGAGAGGACTTGAAGGATGATTTGGAAATCGTAGGGGAATATAAATTGCTTATTCTGTTGAATACTCTGCAGCATCTATTTACTGGCTCATTAGCTCCATATGTGGTCGAATGAGAATATTCTTTTAGGAAACGATTGGACCTGGTGTTCCTCACAGGGATATTTATCAAAATTTTATTAGTCAGGAATTCTACATTAATAGCGCCTCTAATGACGTCGAATGTGAAGCAGGCCGATATCACCATTCTTCTGGAGGCTAGTGTGGATAGGTTTAAATGACCCAGTCGAAACTCATAAGGGGGTAGGCTATTAAAATCATAAGGGTTGTATAGCTCTCGCAAGGCGAAAAGTAAAAATTGCTTTTGTATTGACTCGAGTCTGTCACTGTGGATTTCAAAAGCAGGATTCCAGCTAATACAAGCGTATTCGAGAATAGGACGTACGAGTGAAGTGTATAAAGATCTTGTGACCCACAGACTACGAAATTCTTTGGCTCGTCTTTTGATGAAGCCAAGTTGTTTGTTTGCACGAGAAAGTATTTTATCATAGTGTAAAGTGAAACGGAGTTTTTCATCTAAGATAACACCGAGGTCAACAATGTTATCAACTCTAGTTAGCACATTATTACCGAGGAAGTACGAATTGCGTGTGACCGTGCATTTTCTGGAAAAACTAATAACCTGGCATTTATTAATGTTGAGAGAGAGCTTATTTACATTGCACCAATGATCAAGGGAATCAAGTTTGGATTGGAGAAAGAGGGCATCCGATTTCGATTCAATGGTCAGATAAAGTTTGAGGTCGTCTGCATAGAGTAAATGAGGTATGCCTGCTAGGACGTCAGATAGATCGGAAATAAATATATTGAAGAGAAGTGGACCAAGATGGCTACCTTGGGGTACACCAGAGGTAGCACTAACGTTTTTAGATAAAAATCCTTGAAATTTTACACATTGCGTTCGATCGCAAAGGTATGAAGTCAGCCAGCTGAGTAGAGACCCGGTAATACCGAATTTCTGTAGCTTAAGAATTAAGGTAGAATGGTCAACTCTGTCAAATGCCTTACTGAAGTCTGTGTAGACTGCGTCAATTTGGTAACCTTTTTCCATTTTGCATAGGACGTCTGAGATTAGGATTGTCAAATTCGTGGTAGTTGAGCGACCTTTTCTAAAGCCATGTTGTTGCTCGTTCAGACGGGAATCAACTAGCGGAGACAATTTGTAGTATACTATCTTTTCGAAAAGTTTCGGAATCGAAGACAAAATGGCAATGCCCCTATAGTTTTCAATACATCGTCGATCACCACTCTTGAATATGGGTGTGACATGAGAAAGCTTCCAACTGGATGGAAAAACTCCTGACGAGAGTGATCTATTAAAAAAAATATGCAAAGGAGTTATAAGCTGCTCTACACACTTGCATAAAAAGATCGGAGGAAGAAGATCGGGCCCAGGACCTTTGTTGCAGTTGAGTTCCAAAATAGTTTTACGTATTTCATCGCGGGAGATTTCTAAATGGTTGACAAAAGCCGTTGGAGTTGAATCAGAGGAAGAAAGGTGTGAGTTTGTTAGGTCTGCTGCACTAAAAACTTTTTGGAAACTATCTGCGAATAGGTCACATATCTCTTTAGGAGAAGAAGACGTTGTATTATTCAGAAACATCGACGATGGATAGCCAGTAGTTTTTCGCTTCACATTAACAAAATCGAAGAATTTTTTCGGGTCGCGGACTATATTTTCGCCGGTTGACCTAATGTAAGTATCATAAGCCTCACGAGACTTTGCTGAAAATTGCTTAGCGACTTGATTATACTCTTCCTGAATAGCAGAACTAACGTCAGTATTTTCTCTAATCCGCTTATATAGTTTGTTTCTACGATTTCGCAAATGCCTAAGGTCTCTATCAAGCCATGGTTCAGACAATTTATTTTTTTTTTTTATCTTTGGTACATATCTTTCAACGGCGTCAAAAATTTTATTGTAAAAAGAGGAAATGGCTGTATCAAGATCCTGAGTTGAAAGAATATTCGTCCAATCAATAGTATCAAGAACGTGTTTAATGCTTTCATAATCAGCATTAGGGAAGTCAAATACAATTGAATTATTGTAAGTTTTTAAGTAGGTGGAATTAGAAGTGGAAAGTTCTACTGACAGTGCTGTATGGTGTATACTGTTGCAAAAAAGATGCTCAGCGTCATTAGTTGGACTAACCACTACTTCGTCATAAGCATTCGTGAAGACTAGATCTAACCAATTTCCATTTTGGTTGGGGATGTGGGAAACCTGCTGTAAATCATTACCATAAAAAGCACTCGCAAGATTGAAATCGTTGGTGTCTACCAGGTTTACGGGGAGAAGATAAGAGTCATTTTCATCCGGAACAAAGCAAAGATTCGGACGATTGAAATCACCCAAAACTATTATTTTATCTTTTTCGCTAAGTGATGTCGCTAGTGAAGATATTGTGTCACAAAAATTGCTGTAGATGGATTCGTCAGATCTAGGGGGGATGTAGACAACAGCGATGTAAATTGAGTTGTTATTAGAGGAGATCCGAACAATTATACATTGGAAAAAGGCATTTGGGGTGGTATCAACGAGCTCACTTGAAAATGTGTTGCTAACAGCAAGTAAGACACCACCTCCTCGCGACTGACCCGTAGAACAATAATCACGGTCGCTTCTGTAAATGGTCCAAGTACTATCAAGAATCTCCTCATTTTTATGAGAGGCATTAAGCCAAGTTTCCGTGATGGCGAGTAAATTAAAATGGCAGTAAATTAAGGCTGCCATCCGAAAAATGTTCAAAACTCGGAAAATTTAATAATTGGTTTCTTAATTTTATTGCAAATGTTTTGCATATGTGTATGTAATTTGAAGCATCTGTTGATGCAATAGTTACGAAAGTGGCAAATGCTGGTTACCCTGTGTCAGCACCAAAGCAAAATATATTCCAAATCTGCTTCACGTTAAGTTAAACCCAACCAGTAAATTTCGTTTCGATTGAATCACTGCGCTAGAAGTTATACGGGTGAAAAAAATTTTAGGGTTACCACCCTCAAAACTTTTCAAATTTTTAAAGCGTTAATATTTGTTGTTAATTTTCATTGCAGGATCGTTCCCATTTGCAAATCTAATGACATAATCGCGCCGTAAAGAAATTCTAAAAAATTACAAAAATGGTCATAGCTGGCAACCCTTTCACGATTTTTGTACGAAATTCCTGTGATATTTGGCTCACATTAAAATCTTTTTACTACATAAATTTCATTTTGATATCATGACTGCACCGGAAGTTATAGGAAAAAAAGCTTTATTTTGCTGAGCAAATTTGCAAGATTTAGGAGACAAAAATTACCATAGCTGGCAACCCTATTCTAATTTTTCAGCCAAATTTTCACCAAATGTTATTTTAAGTAAGAACCAAATATAGTGTGAATTTTGTTTAAATATGATGCCTGAATCGGAAGTTATAGGCCAAAAAGCTGTTTTTTTTCTCATTGATTTTTCAAGATGGCACCACTGCCACAGGGTTGCCTGCATTTCAAAATCATTCCTATCAGACCAGGTCCTAGTTAATACCAACATGTCCTGTAAATTTCATTATGATCGGATTATCCGGTCGTCAGTTCTCGTGAACAGAACTTTCGAGTGCTGAAAATAGAGGTAATTTAGTGATGGGTTACCGTTCTTGCGCAAATCGGAATTTCAAAAACTTTAAATTGATATGATGCACAAACGTTAAAATTTATCAATGATTTGAATTTTTTGTCAAAAATAAAAAAATTTTCAGGAGGTTCAATGATTTGAAGGATTTTTTTTCAAGAGCCTGCCGCAGCTACAAAGTTGCCCGCACTACCTTGGAAATTCATGTGTATTAAATTTTAGTCAACATCAATACGCTCAGCAAATTTCACGATGATCCAATGTTTCGGTCAGATGTAATGACAAATCAAAATTTGAAAAAAAATCCTTGCCTACTTTTAGGCACGCTGCACCCACATACGGCTCAAAATTTCCAATTCTTTACCATAAGCAAGCTTAGGACATAATAAGATTTCATTCCCAATACTTTTTTTGAACAAAAATTCACGCTGCTTGGAAATATAGGAGTACCTCAAAATTCACTAAAACGCTCGCCGCCGCCAAAAGGTTTAGGATATCTGAATTTCAGCAAGTTGTGGACCTACCTACTAAATACATCTACGTTCTCCGAAAGTTTCAACTCAATCGAATCGGCCACTCCAGAGATTATCTCCCTTAATCATTTTGATGATATATATATATATATATATATATATATATATATATATATATATATATATATATATATATATATATATATATATATATATATATATATATATATATATATATATATATAAAGAAATATGAATTTTCGGCGAAACGAGTTTAATACTACTTTTCTTCGAAAATTAGTAAAAAAGAAGAAACTGTCTGAGCCATGGCTTGGTAGGGACCTTAGGCATTTGCGAAATCGAAGGAACAAAATTTATAAGCGGATTAAAAACAATATCGACGTTAGTTCTGCTATTCAGGATGAATATAATGAAACTGCTAAGCAATTTCTGGCAAAGTCTCACGAGGCTTATGACAATTACATTAAGGCAACAGGTGAAAATATAATCCGCGACCCGAAAAAATTTTATGATTTTGTAAATGTGAAGCAAAAAACTACTGGTTATCCATCATCGATGTTCTTTAATGATATCACTTCTTCCTCTCCTAATGAGATTTGTGATTTATTCGCTGATAATTTCCAGAATATTTTTATTGCTCCTGACTCATCAAACTCACATCTTCCTTCCTCTCATTCCACTGCTACAGCTTTTATCAGCCACTTAGAAATTACACGTGACGAAATACGTAAAGCTATTTCGGAACTCGATTGCAACAAAGGTCCAGGGCCGGATCTTCTTCCTCCAACTTTCTTGCGCAAATGTGTAGAGCAGCTTATAACTCCCTTTCATATCTTTTTCAACAGATCACTTTCGTCTGGAGTTTTCCCATCCCGTTGGAAACTTTCATATGTCACACCCATATTCAAAAATGGTGATAGACGCTGTATCGGAAATTATAGAGGTATTGCCATCTTATCTTCTATTCCGAAACTTTTTGAAAAGATTGTCTACGATAAACTTTCCCCACTTGTTGACTCCCGTCTGAACGAGCAACAACATGGTTTTAGAAAAGGTCGCTCAACTACCACAAATTTGACAGTCCTTATCTCAGAAGTCCTATGTAAAATGGAGAAAGGATACCAAATTGACGCAGTCTATACAGACTCTAGTAAAGCTTTTGACACAGTTGACCACCCTACCTTAATTCTAAAGCTACTGAAATTCGGACTTGGTGGATCTTTGCTTAGCTGGCTGACTTCTTACCTTGGAAATCGAACTCAGCTGGTAAAATTTCAAGGACTCTTATCGAAAAATATCTCTGCTACCTCTGGTGTACCACAAGGTAGCCATCTTGGCCCACTTCTCTTTAATATATTTATTTCTGACCTATCTGACGCCCTAGCAAATATACCTCATCTACTTTATGCCGACGATCTCAAAGTCTATCATATCATTAAATCTAAATCCGATGCACTCTTTCTCCAATCCAAACTTGATTCACTTGACCATTGGTGCAATGAAAACAAGCTCTCTCTCAACATTGCTAAGTGCCAAGTTATAAGTTTCTCCCGAAAATGCACCGTCTCACATAACACATACTTCCTCGGGAATAAGTTGTTAGCTCGAGTTGATAACGTTGTCGACCTTGGTGTTGTCTTGGATGAGCGGCTCCGCTTCACCTTGCATTATGATAAAATACTTTCCCGTGCGAACAAACAGCTAGGCTTCATCAAAAGACGTGCCAAAGAATTTCGTAACCTGTGGGTCACAAGATCCTTTTATACCTCTCTTGTACGCCCCATTCTCGAATATGCTTCCATTTGCTGGAATCCGGCTTTTGAAACTCACAGTAGCAGGCTCGAGTCCATACAAAAGCAATTCTTACTTTTCGCATTGAGAGAACTATACAGCCCTTACGATTTTAATACCCTTCCTCCTTATGAGTTTCGACTGGGTCATCTAAACTTATTAACACTTGCATCTAGAAGAAAGATGATTTCGGCCTGCTTCACATTTGACGTCATTAGAGGCGTCATCAAAGTTGAATTCCTGAATAGCAAAATGGAGTTGAATAACCCTGTAAGAAATACCAGGTCCTCCCGTTTACTTAAGGAATATCCACACTCCACTACTTACGCAGCTAATGAGCCGATAAATAGATGCTGCAGGATATTCAATAGCATAAGTAATCTGTATTCTCCAACAGTCTCAAAATTATCCTTCATATCCTCCCTTTTCCAAGCCATCCGCAACCCTTAATCCTAAGCTATATGACAATGTTTTATTTATTTGTTATTTATTAATTTATGATTGATTTATTACTAATGTTCGAAGAACATTAGTATTAAAATCGATTCGGCCAAAAATTCATATTTCTTTATATATATATATATATATGTACAAAAAATTTCAGTGAGATAATCTCGGGAACGCGCCATTCGATTAAGCTGAAACTTTCAGGATACATTGGTGTATATGCAGAATAGGTCCAGGTCTCTTTAAATGTCAGTTATTGTAAACCTTTTCGCGCCGGCGGGCATTTAAGTGATATTTTTAATATACCTATTATTTCGTGCACAAATGATTTTCGCAAAAATAAAGTTAACGAACTAAATTTCTAACGTGTTTTACATATGAATCGGATAATGCTTTGGAATTTTTTAACCATATGTGTGCGCTGGGTGCCTAAAAAGAGGACGGGAAAATTTGAAAATTTTTAAATTTCGATAACTTTTGACAGAGCTATTCAATCATTACGAAATTTTCAGGACATATTGATATTATTTATTTGTAGGTTTGTGTAGCTTTTCATGAGCGTGCTGGCAACCCTGTAGCTAGGGCAGGTACTGAAAGTGAAAACCTCCAAATCATCGTCTCTCTTGAAAAAATGCCGTTTCTTCAAAAATAAGCCTTTCATATGTAAATCTTGTGCTTTGTTTACATAACCAAAAAAAAAAAAAAGATATGGTATAACGGGCACGCCTGGCAACCCTTGCCCAATTTACCTATATTTTTAGCATCAAAAACTTCTGTTCACGGAAACTCACGATCCGATGGGCAGAATTATTTGAAATTCACAGCATGTATTGACCTTAAATAGGACCAGGTCTGATAGAAGTGATTTTGAAATGCGGGCGATTCTGTGCCAGTGGTGCCATCTTGAAAAACCACTAAAAAAGATAACTGTTTTTAGCCCTATAAATTCTGATTGAATCGTTCGATTTTGACGAAACTTACACAATTGCTGGACCTTACTTTAAGCCACGTTTGGTAGAAATTTGGTCGAAAAATTCGGTTGGAGCTGCCAGCTATGATAATTTTGGTGTCTTCATTTTGAAAAAAAAAATTTGGAAGTGAAAACATTCAAACCATCGAATATTCAAAAAAATGTCCGTTTCTTACAATAAAACCAATCTGTATATAAATCTTATGTTTTATCTACACGTTCAAAATAAAACTTTGGAAATTTCATGTCGGACAAGAACGGTAACCCTCTCCCAGTTAACCTATATTTTTAGCATCAAAAACTTCTGTTCACGGAAACTCACGAACCAATAATCAGATACAGCTAAAATTTACAGAATGCATTGGACTTAAGTAAGACCAGATTTGATAGAAGCGATTTTGAATTGTGGGCAACTCTGTGCCAGTGGTGCCATCTTGAAAAATTACAAAGAAAAAAAACTGCTTTTTGCCCTATGAAATGTTAATAAGTTACCAGATTTTCATGAAATTGACACAGAAGCTAAACCTAACTCTAATCTCTGTTTGGTGGAAATTTGGTTGAAAAATTTGATTGGTGCTACCAGCTATGGTAATTTTTGTGTCTTTGGTTTTGAAAATTCGCTCAGGAAAATAAAACTTTTTGCACTATAACTTCCAGTGCAGTCATGAAATCAATACGAATTTCATACAATTAATGAAACCTGTCATAAGCATTATTCAGGCCAAATTTGGTTGAAAAGACACGATAGGGTTGCCAGCTATTGTTGGTTTTGTGTTTAATTGCAATATCTTTATTAAGCGGTTTTATCGTAGAATTTTCAAATGGTAATGATATTGTAGTGACAATAAACAGCAAATATTAAGCTTTCGATCATTTGAAAAAACTCGCTGCAGGTAACCCTAAATTTCTTTATACTCCTATAACTTCGAATGTAATTAAACAACGTGAAGCAGATTTGATATATTCTTGGCTTTGATACTGGCGAAAGGATGCCAGCACGAGTCGGTTGTGCTACTTTTGTATCAATAAATGCTTACAGTTAGTATTCATACCGGAAACATTTACAATGAAAATAAATAACCGATGTTACAATTCGCAAAGTTCTGCAAATTTTTCGGATCGCAGCCCCAAACACCAACTTCAGTTACAGTGCTGCAGGCACTGAGCATTTTCTTCATTGATGTTATATGAGATGCTGCTTTCAAAATTATGTGAAATAAGCAACTGATAACGAATATAATTAACCCGTGTTTTGCTCTCATAAACGTTGAAATTCATGCCAGTGGTAATATCTGAAACCTTGCACCATATGAGTTATAATGCATTCTTAAGACGAAAGTAAAACGTGGCATTTGAAACAGTTTGGCCGTAATAAGCAGCACATGTGGTGGAATATGCACTCAAAACCTGCACGATTCTTCTACTGTTCTTCGAACATTAGTGTTTCTAGCGGTTCAGGTGCGCTAGAGTTTTTTTTTAATTATTTTATTTAATTTTTCGTTTTGTTTCTATGTACTCGTAAATTACAACTTTGCTTTTTTTTTACTGTTTATGTTACTTGTACCTTGCTTGGTTGATAAATAAAATAAAATAAAATATCACAAAATTTTGAAGCAGCATCTCATATAACATCAATGAAGAAAATGCTCAATGCCTGCAGCACTGTAAATGAAGTTGGTGTTTGGGGCTGCGATCCGAAAAATTTGCAGAACTTTGGGAATTGAAACATTGGTTATTTATTTTCATTGTAAATGTTTCCGGTATGAATACTAACTGTAAGCATGTATTGATACATAAGTAGCACAACCGACTCGTGCTGGCAACCTTCAGCCAGTATCAAAGCCAAGAATATATCATATCTGCCTCACGTTATTTAATTACATTCGAAGTTATAGGAGTAAAAAGAAATTTAGGGTTACCTGCAGCGAGTTTCTTCACACAATCGAAAACTTAATATTTGCTGTTTATTGTCACTACAATACCATAACCATTTGAAAATTCTACGATAAAACAGCTTAATAAAGATATTGCAATTAAACACAAAACCAACAATAGCTGCAACGCTATCGTGGCTTTTCAACCAAATTTGGCCTGAATAATGTTTATAATAGGTTCCATTAACTGTATGAAATTCGTATTGGTTTCATGACTGCACTGGAAGCTATAGGGCAAAAAGTTTTATTTTCCTGGGCGAATTTTCAAAACCAAAGACACAAAAATTACCATAGCTGGCAGCACCAAAAAAAATTTTATATAAAATTTCCATCAAACAAAGATTAAAGTAAGGTTCAGCTACTGTGTCAATTTCATGAAAATCTGGTTACTCAATCAGAATGAATAGGGCAAAAAGCATTTTTTTTCGTTGTAATTTTTCAAGATGGCACCACTGGCACAGAGTTTTCCACAATTCAAAATCGCTTCTATCAGATTCGGTCCTACTTAAGTCCAATTCATTCTGTAAATTTCAGTTGTATCTTTTTATTATTTCGTCAGTTCCTGCGAACAGAAGTTTTTGATGCTAAAAATATAGGTTAACTGAGAAAGGGCTACCGTTCTTGTCTGACATGAAATTTCCAAAGTTTTACTTTGAACGTGTAGATAAAGCATTCGATTTGTATACAGATTGGTTTTATTATAACAAACGGACATTTTTTAGAATATTCGATGGTTGAATGTTTTCACTTACAAATTTTTATTTTTTCAAATTTAAGACACCAAAATTATCAACCTAATTTTTAACCTAATTTTTAACCTAACCTAATTTTTTTAACCTAATTTTTAACCTAATTTTTAAATAAAACTAAAAGCAGTTATCCTTTTAAGTGATTTTTCAACATGGCACCACTGGTACAGAATCGTCCGCATTTCAAAATCACTTCCATCAGACCTGGTCCTATTTAAGACCGATACATTTTGTAAATTTCAATTAATTCTGCTCATTGGATCGTGAGTTTCCGTGAACAGAAGTTTTTGATGCTTAAAATATAGGTAAATTGGGCAAGGGTTACCAGGCGTTCCCATTATACCATATCAAATTTTTTTTTTTGTTTATGTAAACAAAGCACAAGATTTACATATGACTGGCATTTTTTTGAAGAAGCGGCATTTTTTCAAGAGAGACTTGATTTGGAGGTTTTCACTTTCAGTGCCTGCTCTAGCTACAGGGTTGCCAGCACGCTCATCAACAGCTTCACAAATCTACAACTAAACAATATTAATATGTTCTGAAAATTTCGTAATGATTGAAAAGCTTTGTCAAAAGTTATCGCAATTTAGAAATTTTCCAATTTTCCCGTTCCCTTTGTAGGCACCCAGCGCACACATGGGGTTAAAAATTCCAAAACATCATCCGATTCACATGTAAAACACGTTCGAAATTTATTTCGTCAACTTTATTTTTGCAAAAATTATTTGTGTACGGAATAATAGGTATATTAGAAATATCACTAAAATGGCCGCCGGTGCCAAAAGGTTTAAGATAATTGACATTTAGTAAAACCTGGACCTATTCTGCATACACACCAATGTATCCTGAAAGTTTCAGTTCAATCGGATCGCGCGTTCCCGAGATTATCTCACTGAAATTTTTTGATGATATATATTTATATATATATATATATATATATATATATATATATATATATGTATATATATATATATATATATATATATATATATAAATATATATATATATATATATATATATATATATATATATATATATATATATATATATATATATATATATATATATATATATATATATATATATATATATATATATATATATATATATATGGAAATACGAATTTTTGGCCGAATCGATTTGAATACTAATGTTCTTTGAACATTAGTAAAAAGAGAAAGGTAAATCAAATTCAAAATGAACATAGCATAACGTTTAACTTACTACATATAATTTAAGATTCCACTTGTTTTAAAAAAAATCAATACCTAATTAGAATTCAAAGTGATATAAATGCAATGGTGAAAAAAAAACATATAAAAATATTAAAATAAAAAGAATATTTCACTTACCAGTGAATCCGGATGACGGTACCGTGATGCGGGATCCACTGAAACTTTAAGAATTGAACCGGGCACTGTAACTAAACTCAAAGGCAATTCTAACCCGGCTTACAGATTTCATCACGCCTAAGATATTATAATTAAAATTCAACAAAATTATAAAAAAAACTCTAGCGCACCTGAACCGCTAGAAAACTAATTTTCGAAGAAATTGTCTTTGAGTGACAATGTGGAAAGACGTTATACACTTTTTTGTAGAATCATATCAACCATTCCTCGTTCAAAGCAACAGAACTCAACTATAACACAAATGATGAAAATGTTCAGTGCTGGCAACATTTTCCCAACGAAGCAGCAATAAGTTTACCTTCACAAGCTCATACTTAAATCAACTTATCCTTTGAATTTCGTTCTCATCGGAGGATTTCGTCGAAAGCTTTAGCGGTTAACGTTGTTTGAAGCTGCCATCCAAAAAATGTTCAAAACTCAGAAAATTTAATAATTGGTTTCCTAGTTTTATTGCAAATGTTTTGCATATGTATATGTAATTTGAAGCACCTGTTGATGCAATAGTTACGAAAATGGCTAAAGCTCGTTACCCTGTGTCAGCAGCAAAGCAAAAGATAT
Organism: Nemotelus nigrinus; assembly: GCA_947369275.1. Taxonomy (NCBI): domain Eukaryota; kingdom Metazoa; phylum Arthropoda; class Insecta; order Diptera; family Stratiomyidae; genus Nemotelus; species Nemotelus nigrinus. Next base: position 92,350,575 of record OX376374.1, read on the forward strand.
ACCAAATCTGCTTCACGTTAAACTAAACCCAACCAATAAATTTCGTTTCGATTGAATCACTGCGCTAGAAGTTATACGGGTGAAAAAAATTTTAGGGTTACCACCCTCAAAACTTTTCAAATTTTTAAAGCGTTAATATTTGTTGTTAATTTTCATTGCTGGATCGTTCCCATTTGCAAATCTAATGACATAATCGCGCAGTAAAGAAATTCCAAAAAATTACAAAAATGGACAACGCTGGCAGCACTTTCACGATTTTTGTACGAAATTCCTATGACATTTGGCTCACATCAAAATCTATTTACTGCATTAACTTCATTTTGATATCATGACTGCACCGGAAGTTATAGGGAAAAAAGCTTTATTTTGCTGAGCAAATTTGCAAGATTTTGGAGACAAAAATCACCATAGCTGGCAACCCTATTCTAATTTTTCAGCCAAATTTTCATCAAATGTTATCTTAAGTAATATCCAAATATTGTGTGAATTTCGTTTACATCTGATGGCTGAATCGGAAGTTATAGGCCAAAGACCGGTTTTTTTTCTCATTGATTTTTCAAGATGGCACCACTGCCACAGGATTGCCCGGATTTCAAAATAATTTCTATCAGACCTGGTCCTAGTTGATACCAACATGTCTTGTAAATTTCATTATGATCGGATAATCCGGTCTTCAGTTCTCGTGAACAGAACTTTCGAGTGCTGGAAATAGAGGTAATTTAGTGATGGGTTGCCGTTCTTGTGCAAATCGGAATTTTAAAAATTTCAAATTGACATGATGCACAAACGTTAAAATTTATCAATGATTTGAATTTTTTGTAAAAAATCAAAAATTTTTCAGGAGGTTCAATGATTTGAAGGATTTTTTTTCAAGAGCCTGCCGCAGCTACAGGGTTTTGCGCACTACCTTGGAAATCCATGTGTATTAAACTTTAGTCAACATCAATACGCTCTGCAAATTTCACGATGATCCAATGTTTTTGTTAGAAGTAATGACAAATCAAAATTTGAAAAAAAATCTTTGCCTACTTTTAGGCACGCTGCACCCACACACGGCTCAAAATTTCCAATTCTTTACCATAAACAAACTCAGAACATAATAAGTTTTCATTCCCAATACTTTTTTTGAACAAAAATTCATGCAGCTTGGAAATATAGGAGTACCTCAAAATTCACAAAAACGCTCGCCGCCGCCAAACGGTTTAGGATATCTGAATTTAAGCAAGTCGTGGACCTACCTACTATATACATCTACGTTCTCCGAAAGTTTCAGCTCAATCGGATTGGCCACTCCAGAGATTATCTCCCTTAATCATTTTGATGATATATATATATATATATAAAGAAATATGAATTTTCGGCGAATCGAGTTTAATACTACTTTTCTTCGAAAATTAGTAATAAACCTGAGATATTTTAGATTTACGATATTATTATATAACAAAGAAAAATCAAATATGTTCAGCTTTCTGCGAAGACATTATGTACTTTTGTTTGGCATTGTATGTGACGATGAGCTCGAATGCAGAAGACTATCAGCAGCCTCGGTAGGTGCACTAAGCGGGCTACTGTGAAAGCTGGACGATAGGATTGTATTCGGGCTAGGACGATCAGAAAGAGGTTGTCGCTGGTTAAGTGAACTCGGACTCATTACATATCCCGGTCCATCGACTAAAACATTTTCAATTTGCTGCATTTGCGACTCGCCATCCAAAGCTGCTGCAGCATCAAAACTATTAACAGCCAGATGAGTTTCCAGCTCCTTCTGAAGATCACAAATATAATCGATCACATGCTGAATTATCTCCAACTGGGATATATTCCGATTTTTCGGCATAAACGGTACGGGGTCTTTCAGTTTTGACAAATACATTTTGATTTCGGCATTTTTGCCGTCACGATGTCGCGAAACAAGACCATTAATAACTGCCGTAACGGATGCACCTGTCGCACAAACTACAGTTATGGCTTTCATTTTGATTTATATTTTTCTTTAGAAACTCGTGCAAACATTTTTTCTTGTTATTTTCGTGGCAAGGGTCACACACTTGTTGGTTCGTAGAAAATGTGAATCCAAACAACACGTGATAATCCTTCTGATGAAAATTATTCTTATTTCACTCTTCAATGCAGTTTCAAGGACCACAAATAACTTTGAACGATATTCGCGCGCTACCAGCACAAGAGAACACAATCTCACCACTTGAGACGACAACTCGAAATCAGTGCTTTTTCCTTAAAACAGTAACTGCCGCCGCAAGTTGAATCTCAACTATCATCCGAGCTGAAATTGCCATTACGGAACTCCTACGCCGACAACCACCGCAGCCGCCGCGAATCAAATCCAAAACCTGAATGCCGAACGTTCACTTCTCCAAGGCTAGCTGAGCCATCCGCCACGCACCGGTTCTAATCAGCCGTTATCAGCTATGCACCTGCTATGCGCAGCCAACACCCAACATTACCAGTTTCATTGGCCTGATAACGCAGCTGATTCAAGTTTTTTTGCAAATTAGCTGCGCTCAGGCCAGTGACCCCAATGCAATGCAACATTCTTGTTTTTGAAATAGGTTTATTGTAACATATATACAAATTAAAAAAATCAAAAATTCTTACAGCTAACCTACAAGCTATTATAAATAAAACATAAACCTACGGATTGTGCATATTTGCGTACATCCTGAGTTCAAAAATTATTGCTATCTGATAAAATATGTTAATGGAGAAAAATATAATTATTTTAAAGATATCTAATTAGTGTTTCGATACGTGGAGTTGCCTCTGGGGCGAATCATTTCAGGGAAGACCTAACTTGAGTTTGAGCGCAAGAGCGAATTTGAAGTTAATCATAGGCAGAGCGAATTATCCTTGACACGTGGGTTAGACCTCTTTCACGAGTTTTTCGAGCATGGCAGACTATAACTTTCTGAATTTCGTCAATTCCTGCTGCTGCATACAAAACTTTGTTTGAAAAATATTTTCTAGGCTCACTTCTGTAAAGACCCGTGCATTGACGAAGGATTTTTCGTTCAAAGGCTTTACCGGAATTTCGCCTAGATACGGGAGCCGACCACCATATCGTTGCACCATAAAGTATTATTGGCCTTATTAGAGTGGTGTAAATTAGAATTCTGACCTTTTTGGAAGTAGGAGTTGCTTTTCGGAAGAGGGTACAAAGCATTCCGTATGCTTTCGAGGCTTTGTTTAGAGCCATTTCTATATGTGGGCTGAAGGATAGAAAGGAGTCAAATATTAGCCCCAGGTATTTGACTCTTTTGGAAGATTTAATTGAGTGACCTCTTATGCTAAGTTTTAGCTTTTTGATCGACCTTGTTCTTCTGAAAGATGGAAGACGAGGGTGCCTAAATACAATAAATTCGCTTTTCCTAGCGTTTATTTTTATTCCCCATTTGGCGTAGTACCGACAGAGAGCATCGATAAATCGCTGGAGCCTTATTGTTGCCATCCTTGGGTTGTGGCCATCACACCACGTTAGTAGGTCATCAGCGTATAAATTTACCTTAATATCTTCAGAGCTGCTAATGCAGGGAATATCTGAGGTGAAGATATTGAAAAGAATGGGTCCAAGGATGGAACCTTGAGGGACACCAGAGTCAAGCGAAAAGAGCCTGGAATTCTTCCCATTGTGTGTAACAGAAGCCCATCTGTCGCGGAGAAAGCTGGAAATTTTTTTGATAAGATGTCTAGGGAAATCAAGAGAAATGAGTTTGAAGATCAAGCCATTGGTCCAAACTGAATCGAAAGCTTTTTCCACATCAATCAGACAAGCGGAGACAAATTTGCCTTCAAACAAGGACTTTCGTATGTCAGTCGTGAAGACTTGTAGTGCATCAATGGTGCCATGACCTCTCTTGAAGCCAAACTGACGGGAGGAAATAATGTTTTTCTCAACAACAACTTTATCGAGGGTGGAATAGATAACTCGTTCTAAAAGTTTCCCTAAATTTGATAGAAGAGAGATGGGTCTAGTGTTGACAATGTCGGTGTTGCCAGGAGATTTTCGAATAGGAATGTATTTTGAAGTATTGGAAGTATTTTGGCTCGTTTCCAAGGACTGGGGAAGTAGCCAATGTTAATGCAGTTGTTGAAAATAGTGGCTAATAGAACAAAGAAGGAGAAAGGAAGTTTCTTTATTAGGTGGTTGGATACCTTATCTTCACCCGCAGATTTCTTTGGTTTAAGGTTGGATGCCAGTTGTTGTAGGTCCACCGGGTTCATAAAGACGTCACAACCATGAGGGCGATCGGAAACATTGGATGCGGAGAATTCTGTTGGATGAGAGCCGTCCATACTCTGTACAAACTGGTTTACTCTGCAGTCTACTTGTCTGGCAAAGATGGGATCTTCACTGGGTTTTTCACCAGTGAACAGCTCTGAGAAGTGATCAGCAGCCGCTGCGGCTGTCGCACTATCGTCAACGAAAGGTCTGCCATTGGACGTAAAGGCTGTGGCGCGGTCCTTCCTCCTGGTGATTCTATTGATTTTTGGATACATATCTATACCAAGTTCAATATTTTTAAGACGTTGCTCGAACTTCTTATTGAGGAAAGCCCTAGTTTTAACCATGATGAGTAGGCTGGTAGTCTTAAGAATGGATTCTACTCGTCGATACTCATAGTTAAAGGTATTTAGCCTTCGACGGTAGATGCGAGCCAGATGTTTTTCAAGGACCTATGATTTGAATGCAGATAAAGAATTTCTTCAGGAATGAAAAACTGAGGCTCAGGGGCGAAAAATTGGAGACCCCTTTTTCTCCGGAGAGTCATTTTTACCAGCATGTGATCAGATTCAGCTTCAAACACGGAACAACCAACAGAACCGAATTGAGGCAATATGTTAAGGAGTTGAGGGGAAACAAGAAAGAAGTCAATTATGCTACCAGACCTTCTGAAGGTTGGTTCGGTAGGGGCGACGAGTTGAAGCTCTAGCTGTTTGGTCATAAGCCATCTGTGAAGAGCAGTACCAAAAGAATTGCAGACAGTGTTACCCCAATCGGGGTGCCTAGCATAGAAATCACCGCCAATAATGATATGGTCGAAGTTGGATGTTGACGAGAGAATGAGATTGAGATCATGAATAAACTCAGAAGAGGAAGAGTTAGGGTTGGCATAAATGCCAACAAAGGCAATGGTATCACCATTAAGGTTTAAACAGGTTGAGATTGACTCCATGCACCTAAGATTGCTTATGTCATGGTTTTGGGTTTTAATCCAACTTTTAATGGCTATGAGGGTGCCAGGTTTTCTATCTACCACTTCATCCACAATGTCCTTACGAGTAACCGAGTAATTGCTAAAAAAACAAATTATGTCCGGGTTTAAGTTTAGATTCACATACAAAGAGTATGTCCGGTTTCTCAGAATTCAAGTATTCTTGAAGAAGGTTCCTTTTGTAAACAGGAACGAGAGAGCAACTATTAAGAGAGGCGAGTTTAAAAGATCCCATCGATACCGCAGAGTTCTAGAGCTAAACTAACATAAGCAATTCGTTTTTCACTAAGAGAGTGTAGCTATCTAAATTTTGGAACAAAATTTTCAACCTTTTTCACAAGTGTTATAAGGTTGCAGCCGAAGATGTTTTCACATTCAGAAAACATAATAGAATGAGCTGCAGATTTGGTTACTTGCGGGTAAGACAACAGTGGAGTTTTGGGACGCTCCGGCTGTTTGTTTTTGGATGGTGTTTTAACGATAGATGCGAAGGAAACGCCCTTTCGGACTGTGTTCTCGAGAGCAGCAGTCACTAATTTCCTTTTCTCTTCTCTTGCAGTCTGCAGAGATTTACGTTTCTTCTCTATTTCTTTAGCGGTTGGGCACCCACGGTAGCTGGCTGGGTGGCCCTAGGTTTTGCAATTCACGCAATAGACTTCAAGGGAGCCTGAAGGAGATGAGCAGTCTTTGGTAGAGTGCTGTTTGTCGCATTTAACACAGCGTACTTCCAGGGCGCAGTTGGCTGCCACATGTCCAAAGCGTTGGCAGTTGAAGCACTGGGTTACGTTATGCTTTTGTAGGCGCTCCCAGTGGATTCTGTGGTGGAGTAGGAATTTGATGTTCATCACTGAACTCTGTTCCGTACCAGGTGCAAGTTGCACTAAAAAACTACCAAGGGTTTTATTTTCTTTCCTCGAGGCAGAGGTAGAGAAACGTTTAACGGATACAATCTTACTTTGTAAGATATCACGAAGTGCATTTAAAACATCATGCTCTTCGTAAGAAGGGTGAATTCCCTTTAGAAGGAAGGTTATTTTCTTAAAAAGAGGAGGGGTGTAGGTATAACAAGGAACAGAAGCCGTTTTTAGGTGCTCAAAGAGAAGACCGTGATCTTCCATACTCTTTGGGAGAAGAGAAGTTTTACTGAGATTATTTGTTTTGATTTCAAAGCTAGGAATTGGGTCTTTATTGGAAGAGCATGCTTCCAGAAGACTCGTTTTAAAGTTTTTCAAGTTTAATTTGAAGCAGACTATGGGGGAAACTCATGTTTCTTTCCTTTTTTGAGGTGCAGGATTTAGAGGAGAGACCTGAGGGGTCGAAGAGGTTCCGGCTTTTAGAGGAACTTGATCCGTAGTAGAACGAGATCCAGAAGAAGAGGTTTTCATAGCGCGGGTAGCTGCCTTTGCGGCGATTTTAGAGTTACAGGCACGTCGAACGACGTCCTGGATTTTCAGAGCTGCGGGGGCTTTTTATGAAGCAGGTGGAGAATAGCTAGTTGAACGGGGCCAGCATCGTTTTCTTGATGGACCAACATCAAAATTAGAAACATTAGACGCATCAATTGATGGCGTCTCCACAACACTTTTTTTAACATTGCATTCACTAAAACTAGCCTTAGCACTAAAAACTTCGTCGTCGTCGTCGGGGGTCCCATCGGAGTTGGCGACATCCATCTGCTCCACCGCTGAATTATCCGATCCCTCGTCGTCTTCGGAACTCGATTCGGCCTCCGTGCCGTCGCGATTGACGTTGAAGGACATCTTGTACGCAGAAAGAATTTCCCCAATGAAATTGTCCTTCACATCCTCTCGGTACTTGACGCAAAGTTTTGAAAGCTTCTTTTTATCTTTAATTGTAAAGGCAGCCATGTCTTTTTTCATTAATAAACGCCGTTCTTCCGTAGCGGCGGAAGTGCGGTCGTCAACATCCTCCTCAGAGGACATTGTCTCGGCGCCTCAAATGAATTCGATACGCCCAGTCGAAACCACGCGTAGTTGTGAAATTCAACAGTAAGAGAATTAAAATCACACAATTTATCCTCCACTCGCACAACAGTCGGCAAACGATCGTAATTGCTCGTCCTCCACACGAAAAACTCGACATCTCGAACGCTGATATTACTCCACACACGTGTGGTCCGTTCGGGTGCTCGACTCGAACTCCTGTCCAATGCAACATTCGAAAATCAAACGCATATACATAGCCTGTTTTCGGATGGCCATGCAATGCACTTGACCATTGAATGCAGCATTGCTTACGCAATGTTTGTAGGTGTGTGCGTGCGTGGTGACGGCAAGGCTGTTCCGTAGCAATATATTAATAAAGATATATATATATATA
>OX376374.1:92358345-92413345 GCA_947369275.1 Nemotelus nigrinus
ACGGCCTATCTGCTCTTCACTCAACCCCTGTTTCCGGCGTTTCCGGGGCTCTGGTCACCAAGCCTGGCCTTGTGAAAGCCACGAAGCCTATTTGTGGCCAGTGTGATGGGAAGGTTTCGGTGAATGAGCCAGCCCGACCATCAACAAGCGCTACCTCCGGTGCCGCTTCCTCCTCTTTAGGCACGCAAGGCTCCTCCGCCAAAAAATCTCGGGCTTATGAAACTAGAAGGGCAGCCTTCAAAGTTCTGAGGAAGTTTGACAATGTCCCCCTTGACATTATGTCCGACAAGGACAAAAAGTCCCTTCAGTGGGAAAAATCATTCATTGGGGAGCACCCTAATCCGCTCCCTCTACACACTGGAGCTTCAGCTCAGAAACGACAAAGGTCGGCTGAGCAGATGAATCAGGGCAGGCAAGACTGCAAAAAGCAGAAAGTAGTGACGGCTCCTACAGGGATAACTCGGCCATTCAGCGAAATGGCCAAAGAGTGCCTGGTTTGGGCCGTGATCGATGCCAGCAAGGGAGATGGAATCATCTCCCCCGAAAACTGGCTTAAGATAAGGCAGGCTTTATTTGGGGGCTGCAAAAGGCCAGCTCGGGTCCACCACCTACGGTGAACGATGCGGGCTGGCACAAAGGAATCCGGCTAGTTGCGTGTGGAGACCAACGATCAGCCGATTTCTATAAGCAGGCAATCTCCGAGCTGGGGGAACTCTGGCCAGGCGCCAAGATTAAGGTGGTGCACAAGAGTGCGATTCCCAGCCGGCCTAGATGCAGGACTTGGATTCCAAGTTTCCACTCGGATCCAGTGCAAGTCCTGGAAATAGTACGGCTTTTCAACCCGGATCTTCCAACGGAAAATTGGAGGGTTGCGAAGATTGGAGAGCCAGTAGACAACCGGCGGGAGGCTCTCTTCATTATAAATGAAGAGGCACTCCCGGTCTCAGATGCCCGAAAAGGCAATATCAGGTATGGGGTCGAAAAGCTAGGCGACAGGCCAAAGAGCTCTGCTGCGGGAGATCCAACACCTGATGAACCTCACCTTAAACAGGTGACTCACAGGACGGGGGACCCACCTAAAAAGGGGTTGGACACATCTTCGAGGGCGACATCTGAGGATGAATCCGATGTGGAGTCCCTATATGCAGACGGGGTTAGTGTCGGGACTACCTCCGAGTTGGGTGGCTGCCTGGACCTCATGACTCTGGAAGCAGAGGAAGAGGCTGGGCAGACATCTATGTCAGAGGGGGAGGACCTGGATCTAACCATCGTCGAAAATAATTGATGGTGAAGGTATTGCAGATCAGCCTTCACCATTCCAAAGTAGCATCAACTAACCTGCTCCTCCGGCTGTCTAGGACAGAGGAGGAACTGATTCTAATCCAAGAACCATGGGTTGCTAAAAACCGGGTTTGCGGGTTACGCACTGATGGATACAGACTAGTGGTAACCGATGGCTCACCTGAGCCTCGTGTCTGCATTCTTGTCAAGAAAACCATAAACGTGCTTGTACTACACGATTTCAGTGACAGGGATAACATGGCTATTGCAGTGGAAATCGACCAGAGATCATACTGGTTTGTTTCTTGCTACATGGCACACGATCCTGGCAATAGCCCACCTTGTGACATTGTCAAGGGTGTTGTTGCTGAAGCCACAAAGATTGGTGTGCCTCTTATTTTAGGGGCTGACTCCAACGCTCATAATGAAGTATGGGGTAGCTCCAACACTAATGGCCGAGGTGAGGAACTTTTGGACTTCATCTTGGCCCACGACCTTTTCATCGCCAACACTGGTAGCGAACCAACCTTCCTTACCTCAAACCACAAGGAGGTTCTTGATGTTACCTTGATTAGTGGGCGGCACTCGCATCTTCTCCGTGACTGGAGGGTTCTACAAGAGTGCTCATTCTCTGATCATAGGTACATATCGTATAACGTGGCTGGCCGCATCTCTGCTGTGCAGGCAGCCTTTATCAACAGAAAGAGGACAGACTGGAAACTATTTAATTCTCTGATAAGATCCTCACTGGAAACTGCTCCTAGGAGCATTGACGGGCGGTTGAGACCCTTACTAATTCTCTCAATTCCGCGTCTAGAGAAGCATGTAAGCCACCCTCGGCCAGGGGCAATCCTAAGCCTCCCTGGTGGAGTATGGAAATCAGCATACTGCGGAGAATATGTAGGAGGGAGTGTAATAGCTCGAAAAGATCTAATGACTGGTCGGTGTATAAAACGAAGCTGAAGGCTTTTAAGTATGCTATACGCAAGGCTAAGAGGTCCTCATGGCGATCTTTCTGTGGAAATGTAGAGAGTCTCAGCGAGGCGAATCGTCTTCGCAATGTATTAAGCACGACACCAAAGGCTATGGGGTGCATCATGGACCCTGAGGGCATTCGGACTAGTTCGAGCGCAGATACTCTAAACGTTCTCATGGACGCACATTTCCCGGGCAATTATTGCCCTATAGAGACAGTGCACCAAACGGAACTAAATTACGGTAGAGCCCCGCCGATCAGAATATCAAACTCTCAGCTGAGGTGGGCTATTAACTCCTTTGAGCCGTTTAAACCCCCGGGCCCTGATGGTGTGCTTGCGGCTGACGTTCAGCAGTCCATGGAAGTATCGCTACCATGGCTCAGAGAGATATATAACGCTTGCCTACGCTTCTCGTATGTTCCCACCAGCTGGCGGGAAACCAGAGTTGTGTTTATTCCGAAAGCAGAAAAAGTTTCTCATGTTAGGCCAAAGGACTACCGTCCAATAAGTCTTAACTCAGTCCTGCTTAAGATTTTGGAAAGGATCATTGATTACCATATTAAAAGATCAATCGATCCTATGTTGATCTCGCAGTCACAACACGCTTATACCAAAGGTAAATCTGTTGAGACTGCTCTTCACGTCCTTATTGAGCAAGTTGTCCTAGCAATATACGCTTGCCGCCTTCTTGGACATCGAGAGGGCCTTCAACAACGTAAATTCTAACGCTATTGTTGAGGCTCTCTCGGTTCTTCATGTGGACGAGCGGCTGATTGCTTTTATTGTGCAGCTTCTCAAAAGTAGAGTGGTTATCTCTTCCCTGGGGGATGCCAGCGTAAGACGAGGAGTCAGTACGGGCACACCTCAGGGTGGAGTCCTCTCTCCCCTGCTGTGGAACATCACGGTGAATACTCTTCTAATGAGACTGGACCGCGCTGGCTGCAATGTGATTGCTTATGCAGACGACATAGCTGTAGCAGTGTCGGGAAAGTATTTATCGACGTTATCGGAGAGGCTAAATAACTCTCTTGACATACTTTCACGTTGGAGTCGTTAGTGCGGCTTGAATGTGAATCCTTTCAAAACGGAACTAGTGCTGTTTACAAGGAAGTACAAAGTTCCTTCGTTTGAGTTACCTAAGTTGAATGGGGTCTCCATTAACCTAAGCCAGAGGGTCAGGTACTTAGGGCTGATCCTCGACTCGAAGTTACTATGGACCTACAATGTAGCAGAAAGAGCTCGGAAGGCTTTCAATGCACCTTACTGCTGTAAAAGGGCCATAGGAGCGAAATGGGGATTACAACCTCGTACTGTTGCTTGGCTTTACACTGCTGTGGTTGAGCCAATTCTACTGTTTGGGGTGGTGTTCTGGTGGCAGGGTGCTATTAAGGATACCTGCAAACGGCACATTGAAAAAGTGCGGAGAATGGCTGCACTACTTGTAACTGGTGCGCTCCGCTCCACCCCCACTAAGGCACTCTTCGTGCTACTTCATTGGCTGCCAACCAATCTACTTATCTTACAGCAAGCTAATCTTGCTGCTGTGAGACCAAATTGTATCTCGGCATGGAACAGAACATAATTCGGCCATGCGAGGATTTTGGTCGAGGGAGTTCCTGCTCCAGCGGGTGTTCAGTACATTGCTCCGCAGTGCCTACTAGATTTGGAATTCACAACTCGCATTCCTGTTAGGGATGAATGGCGTGATGGTGTCACCTTCGAAAGTGGGCTTATCCTTGTGTACACTGACGGCTCAAAGCTAAACAATAGAGTCGGAAGTGGTGTATACTCAGATAAGCTGAATCTCAAACTGCTTTTCCGTCTACCAGACCATTGTAGTGTCTTTCAGGCGGAGGTTGCGGCTATTTTACAGGCAGTCGACTGGCTTCTGTGTAATCGAATATTCGGGGTTAATATTGGCATTTTCCCAGATAGCCAAGTGGCTATTAAATCCCTTGCTGGTCCTTGTATAGTTTCCATGATTTTTGCTGAATGCCGTGCATCTCTTAGGGAGATGTCGACACATTCAGTGGTTCAATTGATTTGGGTACCGGGACATAGGGGTTTCCAGGGCAACTGTGAGGCCGATGAGCTAGCAAGGCTTGGAACCTTGTTACTGGAGGTCTCCTGCTCCCTCTCAATAGGTATACCGATGTCATCGGTCAAACTAGCCATTAGGCAAAAATATCTCGAGGATGCTAAGAGGTCCTGGACAGATGAATCATCCTGTGCAATAGCAAGGCAGTCCTGGGTATCCATGGATGCGCATCGCACCAAGCAGCTTTTAGGCTTGACTCGAAGCGCTCTACGCTGCACAGTGCGAGTTGTTACGGGCCATTTCCTCATAGAACGGCATGCACAACGATTGGGAGTGCAGTTTAACGATTTCTGTCGGAGTTGTGGCTCTGAGGATGAGGAGGAGTCCGTCCTCCACCTCTTGTGTCAGTGCCCGGCGTTGGCAAGGAGAAGGTTGGCGGCAATTGGTGCTCCCTTTCTCTCAAACCTGACCGAGTTGTCCCTGGTTAATCTAAAGGGGATAACGCGATTTGTAAAGGGAAGCAGATGGTTTCCCGAATTCAGTGATTAGGAGGGAGTCACAGATTAGTGTGGCATCACAACGGGCCTCTCATGTGCCTATGTGTGTCGGACGGCAGACCTATGTAGACCGGCAGCCACTTAAACCTAACCTAACCTAACCTATACACTTCTTTGTAATATCATATAAACCATTTCTTACTCAAAGGAACAAAGATCATTTTCTGACAGCATTTTCTATCACACAAATGATGAAAATGTTCAGTGCTGGCAACATCTGTCCGACATACTAGCAATAAATCTACCATAACATGCTCGTACTTAATCAACCTATCCTTTGAATTTCATTTTCATCCGAGGATGTCACCGAAAGTTTCAGCGATTAAACTATGTCTGGGGCTACCATCCGAAAAATTTTCAAAACTCGGAACATTTAAATATCGGTTGTTTATTTTATTGTAAATGCTTTGCTTATGAATAGAGAATGGAAGCATCTGTTGGTGCAATATTTACGGAATTGTCTGGTGCTGGCAATCAAGTGCTAGCACCATAGCTGCTTCACGTTGTATTAAACCCAACCTATGAATTTCGTTTCATTTGAATGGATGCGCTGTAAGTTATAGGAGTGAATATTATTTCAGGGCTACAACCGAAAAAACTTTTTAAAGTTTTGAAACGTAAATATTTGTTGTTAATTGCCATTGCAAGGTCATTCTCATTTGAAAATTTTATGACAACATCGCTCGATAAAGAAATGTCAATAAATTACGAAATTCATCATGGCTGGCAACCCTTTCATAATTCCGACAGAACTAGAAATGCGACAGAACTAGAAATGCAGCAAGATCCACTTATCACATGAATTTTGTTTTGATTTCTTTACTGCATCGGGAGTTATAAGGAAAAAACCTTTATTTTCCTGAGCAAATTTACAATGTTTATGAGACAAAAATTGCCATAGCTGGCGACCCTATACTAATATTTCAACCAAATTTCTATGAAATTTATCCTAGAGTAAGGTTCACCTACTGCGTGAATTTCGTTAAAATTTGGTGGCTAAATTGGAAGCTATAGGACAAAAACCATTTTTTTTTCTCAGCGATTTTTCCAAATGGCACCTTTGCCACAGTATTGCCCGTATTTCAAAATCCCTTCTATCAGACCTGGTCCTGAAAAATGGCAATATGTCCTGTAAATTTTATATTGATCACCCGATCCGATCGTCAGTTCTCGAGAACAGTTTTGAGTGCTGAAAATAGAGGTAATTTGATCACGGGTTGCCATTCTTGTTTATAGCGGAATTTTGGAAATTTTTATTTGACTTGGTGGACATAAGTCAAGATTCATCAACAATTTGAATTTATTTTCCAAAATCAAAAATTTTTCTGGAAGGTCGATGATATGAAGGATTTTTTTTCAGGAGCCTCCTGTAGCTACAGAAATGTCCGCACCATCGTGAAAGTTCATGTGTGTTAAATTCTTGTTATATCAATAAGCTCTAAAAATTTCACGATGATCTATTGGTTTTCTTAGAAGCTATGACAAATCGAAATTTGAAAAAAAATCTTTGCCTACTTTTAGGCACTCAGCGCCTACACCAGGCTCAAAATTTCAAATTCTTTATCATAGGCAAACTATAAACATAATAAGTTTTCATTCCTTATACTTTTTTGCCCGCCGCTGCCAAAAGATTTAAGATATCTGAATTTTAGCAAGTCATGGACCTACCTGTTATATACATCTATGTTCTCCGAAAATTTCAGCTCATTTGGATCGGCCACTCGAGAGATTATTGTAATGATACACTATCACCATGCCTGAAATAAATCAGATCGAAACAAATAAATCAAAACATAAATTATGCAATCCACTAATATCGTCTACGTAATGAGATATGAGCTAGCAGACCACACGTATTGTATAGGTCAAGTATAATGCACTATACTTGCGCTCAACTGACCATATCAAATTTCTGAGAAGTGACTGTGAATATCCACGCCATATGGTATATTCGAATGCGATATAGATTCTTGTTGCTATTGACATAGATTTTTGTTGTCACTATGGCACGCGACCCAAATAACATGATATATGGTTTCAGTATGAATGAGCGCACATGACAATAATTCTTGTGCATGTTGATTAAGTGGCGCTAGGAATATCGGTTGAGCGTAGCGTGAGAAAATAGGACACGTGTGAATAATGTAGAATATGAGAATGAGAAAATATATGTGTTGATGATTTATTTCAGGGCATGCTGAGTTTTAGTAATAAAGTAGGTTAAGTTATGATTTTAAAATCGTATATAAGGAGTTGTAGAATTAATTGAAAATAGATTCGTCTGAGTATACTAACTGAAACGGTTGTTTTACTCTGACTCTGCTCTTGCGAGGATTATTCTTGCAAAGCAATAGAAAGCACGACAAATATTTTAGGGTAGCTTAAACATGGTGCCAGCATTAACTGTGGCCTCGCCGCTTTGTAAGGACCCAACAGAAGCATCCCAAGGCCAGTCAACAACATTAATTCATGGCAATCAAGACTTATTTTATAGCGATCCTGACAAACCGAATTTTGGAGTCAACAGTGTGCATTTAGGCAGCTGCGAAGAATGAGAGGAAGAATACGTCCCTGAGCCGGTGACAACCACACCATCGCACTATCAACCAACACCGATAATAACACCTGGACCCAGGCCTAGGAAAATAAAGGAGTTCATTAAACGGAAGGCTGAAGAAGACATTTTGAACACCATCCACAAACCGAGACGGCCACGTGGAGGCAGAAAAACGAGGTTAAAACGCGAACGCGCAGAACTCATAGATTGATACGAATTGCTTTTGGGCAGCAGAAGGAATATTTTCAAAGGAAATTACGAGACCTAAAAGATGGGAAATAACTGCTCAACAGAGGAGGTAACTGTGATACAGGAGTATCAGCAGTCATTGACGACGGCAGCAATTTTTTGTATAGTGATAGGAGTATTTTATTACTAATGTTCGAAGAACAATAGTATTAAACTCGTTTCGCCGAAAATTCATATTTCTTTATATATATATATATATATATATATATATATATATATATATATATATATATATATATATATATATATATATATATATATATATATATATATATATATATATATATATATATATATATATATATATATATATATATATATATATATATATATATATATATATATATATATATATATATATATATATATATATATATATATATATATATATATATATATATATATATATATATATATATATATATATCAGCAAAATGATTAAGGGAGATAATCTCTGGAGTGGCCGATCCGATTGAGCTTAAATTTTCGGAGAACGTAGATGTATATAGTAGGTAGGTCCACAACTTTCTCAAATTCAGATATTCTAAACCTTTTGGCGGCGGCGAGCGTTTTAGTGAATTTTGAGGTACTCCTATATTTCCAAGCAGTGTAAAGTTTTGTTAAAGAAAACTATTGGGAATGAAAACTAACTATGTTTTAAGCTTGTTTATGATAAAAAATTGGAAATTGTGAGCCGTGTGTGGGTGCAGGGGGCCTAAAAGTAGGCAAGGATTTTTTTCCAAATTTTGATTTGTCATTACTTCTAAGAAAAACAATGGGTCATCGTGAAATTTGCAGAGCGTATTAATGTTGACTAAAATTTAGCACATGTGGATTTTTAAGATAGTGCGGGTAACCCTGTAGCTACGGCAGGCTCCTGAATAAAAAACCTTCAAATCATTGACCTTCCTGAAAAATTTTCGATTTTTGACAAGAAAATCAGATCACTGATAAATTTTAACCTTTGGCCATCATGTTAAATTAAAATTTTCAAAATTCCGATTTGCACAAGAACGGCAACCCATCACCAAATTACCTCTATTTTCAGCACTCGAAAGTTCTGTTCACGAGAACTGACGACCGGATTATCCGATCATAATGAAATTTACAGGACGTGTTGGTATTAGCTAGGACCAGGTCTGATAGAAGTGATTTTGAAATACGGGCAACCCTGTGCCAGTGGTACCATCTTGAAAAATCACCCAGAAAAAAAACCGGTTTTTGGCCTATAACTTCCAATTCAGCCATCAGATTTTGACAAGATTCATATAATACTTGGATCTTACTTTATGTAACATTTGATGAAAATTTGGCTGAAAAATTAGAATAGAGTTGCCAGCTATGGTGATTTTTGTCTCCTAAATCTTGCGAATTTTCTCTGCAAAATAAAGCTTTTTTCCCTATAACTTCCGGTCCAGTGTAAAAATCAGAACGAGGTTCACGCAGTAAATGGGCTTTATTGTGAACCAAATGTCATAGAAATGTCGTACCAAAATCATGAAAGGGCTGCCAGCTATGACCATTTTTGTAATTTTGTTTAATTTCTTTACTGAGCGATTATGTCATTAGATTTCCAAATGGAAATGATCCTGCAATGAAAATTAACAACAAATATTAACGCTTTAAAAATTTGATAAGTTTTGAGGATAGTAACCCTTAAATTCTTTTCACCCGTATAACTTCCAGCGCAGTGATTCAATCGGAACGAAATTGACTGGCTGGGTTTAACTTAACGTGAACTTAACGTCTTTCCACACTTTTTTGTCACTCAAAGACAATTTCTTCGAAAATTAGTTTTCTAGCGGTTCAGGTGCGCTACAGTTTTTTTATAATCAAAAAAATAAGGAATATGTAGCCAAAAGACTAAATAGAAGTATAGATGTTTAAAAATAATAAAAACAATATATATGGTTTGATACATGAATTTTCAACTTTTATTCATGAAATGTACGGTACCTTTTTGTAAAGTTCCAGTCATATAATAATTATGTATGGACACTTTAGGAGGTTTGATTTTAGAAAACGAGTAAGTTTTGAGAAATTTGAGAAAAAGTTCAAAGAATTTATATACGTTTGAAACATTAAAAGAAAAATTGAACGATTTAAAGACTCGTAAAGAAAAATTTAGGAAAATTATCAGTAATTTTAATGACGAAAGCTCTGAGGTTTTAGATATCAAGTTAAAGTTCAAAACGGTATCAGCGATATTGGAGGGAGAAATCTGGCTACAGCTTGGTAAACAAGGATATTCTGCGGAAGACGTCCAACAAGAGTGTGACATCACCGAAGAATTAGAGACCAGTTTACAAGTGTTAGAAGACAAAGCCAAGAAGTCTGAGTTCAGTCTGGAGACTGCCATAACAATAATTCCTACTTTCGAGGGAAGGTATAAGGAATAAGAATCCTTTTTGAAAACAGTAGAATTACTAGATTCAACATTAACCGCTGCAGGAAAAACCCAACTCATAGATTTCGTCACTAAGGTTAAGCTTACCGCGAATGTAAGACTATCTTTGATTAACACCTCAATCAGCACTTTTGAATCTTTGAAAAATGAATTGTCTAGCAGGTTTAAGAACAATAAAACGGTACCACAGATTCATTCTATGCTCAGTAGCATGTGTCAAAACAGATCATCTGTTACTACATACAAGGATAAAATTTTATCTTTGGTAGATGAGCTTAATCAATTACAGATACAAGGGCTAGGTAATTAGGTTACAGAGCCAGAAAATAAGGTTATAGCGCAAATGAACGATACTTATGCACTCACGATCTTCAAAAGTGGGCTTAATGACCAGCTGAAAGGCACAATATTTTCAGCTAGGCTCAAAACTTTTGCTGAGGCAGTATCCCTAGCGCAAGAGATTGAGACATTAGAATCGCAAGCCACGCGTAGCGTAATGCATATCCGCAATTTCGCAAATAACAGAAGTAACCGTGGTCGAGGATACAAAAATAATAACGATGATAGGAACAGCAACGGTCATAGAAATAGAGATAGTCGAAGAGATGTCAGGAATAATAGATACGATAACCATCGAAATTTTAATAGAAAGACAGATAATAGACCAAATCATTATAGAAATAATGATGGTAACAGAGGTAATCACCGTAGGAACAACAGCTATGCCAACAACCATAGTAACAACCATAATAGCAATACTAGAGGCCTACATGTTATCTCGGACCAGGGAAACGTCCTAGGTTCCGGAGAGGAAATGAGGAACCTCCCGGAATAAATAACACGAGTAACGAATATCAAATTTACAGAATAACAGATGGCTGCACAAATTTTGTAAGAATTTATAATGATGGAGCGAATAGACAACTATCGTTCTTGATAGATACGGGTGCAGACGTATCAATTTGTAAAGTTGGTATATTTAAGGCGTTAGAGCATAAAGTGAATAGCAAGGATAAAATTAAGCTAGCTGGAATTACTAAGGAAGTAACTACTTTTTTAGGTACTTCGAAATTAGATTTGTTAATTGGGAATAGAAGGGTAACAGAATTATTCCACATTGTTGACGACAATTTCCCGATCAGTACAGACGGTATTATCGGCAGAGATCTATTGGTTAGTTTCATGAGTAAAATAGATTATGAAACATTCGCCATTTCTTTTAGTGTGTCAGATGAAGAAATTGTATTACCCATTGCTACAAAACGTCAGAACCATTCGGGAATCAATATATCCGCGAGAACTCAAGCGATATTTCCGGTAAATGTAAGCATCGATGAAGATAGCATTGTACTGAACGCAGAGATTGAGAAGGGTGTTTTCATCGGAAACACTATTACATCAGCCAAAGGCGTTCGACACGTGAAGGTTCAGAACACAACTGATAAAGATGCAGTCATAAACAACTTCAACGTAGAAGTTGAACCACTGAAAAATTACAACGTATATGCAGGAAAACAATAAAGAGGTGATCAGGAGCGTTTCGACAAATTGCTGGGAGCATTAGATAAAGATAATTTGGACAAAAGATCTATGGACAGTTTGCTTGAGATAATCAGAGAGTATCAAGATGTTTTTCACTTAGAGGAAGAGAAGTTAACAACAAACAATTTCTATAAACAAAAGCTGCAGATGACAGACAATAGTCCAGTCTACATTAAGAATTATAGGCTACCTCAAGCTCAAAACGAAGATATATTACAACAGGTCAGAGACTTAGAAGATAATTATATTGTCGAACCGTCAGTAAGCCCATACAATTCACCACTTTTGGTTGTACCGAAGAAGACTTCAGATGGTAAAGCTAAGTGGAGATTTGTAGTGGATTTTCGTAGATTGAACGACAAAATCATCAATGATAAGTTTCCTTTGACTAGATTGGAAGACGTTCTAGACAGGCTCGGTAGAGCGAAATATTTCTCAACTTTGGACATGACTAGTTCATTCCACCAAATCGAACTTGAGAAAGAATCTAGACCCGTCACCGCGTTTTCGACCAGTGATGGTCACTATCAATTTAAGAGACTACCATTTGGATTAAAGATTTCGTCCAACAGTTTCCAACGGATGTTGTCGATAGCTTTGAGTGGTTTAAGTCATGAGGCATTCCTATACGTTGATGACATCATAGTCTTTGGATGCAGTGTCAAACACCACAATGACAATCTTCGCAAAGTATCACAGCGAATGCGACAGTACAACTTGAAGTTGAACCCTGGGAAGTGTCACTTTTTGAAAACCGAAGTAGTGTATTTAGGGCATTTGATAACCAGTGAGGGTGTTAAAACAGACCCATCTAAATTCGAGACGATCAGAAACTACCCGGTTCCTAAATATTCATGATGAAGTACGCAGATTTGTTGCGTTCTGCAACTACTACAGGCGTTTTATTCCAAATTTTGCCGGAATTGCCAAAAGTCTGAACTCGCTACTAAAAAAAAAACGTTACATTTGAATGGACCGAAGAGTGTAAAAAGCGTATGAAACACTTAAGAATAAATTGATTGAGCCACCAATTTTGCAGTATCCAAATTTCGAAGAACCATTCATTTTAACAACTGATGCATCTAATTACGCATTAGGCGCTGTATTATCACAAGGTGAAATTGGACAGGATTTAACAATTTCGTATGCAAGCAAGTCACTACCAAAACACGACATTAACAAACCAGTCATAGAAAAAGAACTTTTAGCCATACATTGGGGCATAAACTTTTTCAGACCTTATCTCTACGGAAGGAAGTTCGTAGTTGTCACAGACCATAGACCACTAGTATCTTTATTCACCCATTCAAATCCTTCATCAAAACTCACTAGAATTAGAGTTGACTTATCGGATTATGATTTCACGATTGTGTACAAAAAAGGCAGCATGTACACGAATGCTGATGCCTTGTCAAGGATTGAGTTGGATTCTGACTCTTTAAAAGCATTGATACCTCCAGTTACAGATGAAACAGCAAAGCGTAAACTATAAGCAATTACAAGGGGCATGACAAACAAAACAGAGGATAAGAAGCAAGAAACCTGCAGCGAAAGCAACCATGCAAAAGTAGAACCTGATCAATTCTATTATTGGGATTGCACTAGCTTGTCGGATATCACCGGTGTTATGAAGTTGAAATTTATACTGCGCAATGATGAAAATAAAGGTATTGATATCGTACGTACGAAAGATATTGTAAAAGTATATTGTAGCGATATATCTAACGTGAAACCAGTTTCCGTTAATGCAAAGCTAACAATAAATAGGGGTACCCACAGAAACAAACGTTATGAGAATAATAGTGATAATCCACATTCAGAACACGTTTTGATTATGGAGAAACTATTAGATTTTGCTAGACGTAACAAAATCCAAGAACTCTCATTATCAAGTGATGATATTATATTGAAGTCTATAGACAAGGAAGAATTTAAGAAAGTATTTAACCTGTTGCAACGAAAAGGTAAAGATAATGCGCATAAGAAACTACGAATAATGATATACAAGCCACCCGCTAAGATAACGAATAAAGATGAACAGGTGAAATCAATAGAAGAATACCACAATTCACCACACGGAGGACATTTAGGAATTCGCAAAACTGTGTTGAAGCGATGTTGAGAATTTTCCTTCTGAACGCCCACAACGGCACTAAATGTGCAGCGCATGGTTTGTGGTGACTTCCTACACAGCAAGGTTGTAAAAATCTTGGCAGCAATTACCCTTTGCCACTACTAAACATCAAACTTCCCCCCCAAAGACGATCTTGGACAAGTCATAAGGGCGAAACTAAGTGTAAACATTAATTGTGCGCATCGCACTCGCATTCTCGCTAAATCCCAGTTTGCCCGCCTGGCTAAACGTCAAAACTCAAAGCGGTGTGATCGGAACGATAGCGAAAGTGAAAATTCAAAAACAATTACCGGTATACGATCAAGTGCTGACATCGAAGCTTAAATATCCAGTCCAGCGTAAATGATTTCGGGCAATCTGTTCAGGACAAGTGCAGAGACTCCCAGCAAATCACTTTCTTTCTGGTATGTCCTTGATGTCATAAACACTTTGGAAATTGGCTATGAAAAGCAAGTCACGTAAACGGACTTGTAAATCAAATGCACTGGACTTACATTCAAGCAAATTTCCCTGAAGAGTTGCAGAAGGAGAACGTCCGACCACCTTCGGCTAGTATCCAATTGGGTATTTCATTATTTCCCGCCACCACGCAACCACAAATGATCGATGCAGCAACTGATACAGCAATGGCGCTGACAGCTGGAACTCCAAACACTGCGCGAAAACTCAGCGAACCTGGTGGTTGATTTCTGAATCTGTTATTTTGGTGATGCCCTAATGGTTTGGAATCACGTGAAAATGTGAAACTGGAAATAAACCGCTCTAGCGGTATAGTGAAAATTTTTTCAAACAAAGAAAAATGGGGACTTGAGTATGAACTGGAAAAGAAAAAAGTCATTCTGGGGTAGAAAGTGAAAGTAGAAAGTTGGAGAATTTGAGCAGTTGAAAATTCAGAATAAAACCGTTGGTTTTGTATTAAGAGAGGAAGAACGTTCAAGAATTTTTAAGCGGGAACAAAAAATTAAAGAAAAAGTAAAGTGCAAGTTAACAAAATTTGTTTGAAAATATAGTGAAAGTTAAGAAAGTTTGCGAGTACAAAGTGATCATTGAGACACTTAAGTTAAGAATTCTAGTGTGGAGAGTGAAACTAGGACATTGATGAATATTGGCGATTAGAGAACTTAATACTGAAATAAAGGAAAAAACGTTAATTTTGCATGTAAAACATAAGTTGAAGCTGGGAAGCACTAAGGGGACAACGACCGAGCTGATAGTGGAGAAGACGAAAGATCTTCGCAAGAAGGGTATATCGTTGAATTAGTGGCTGAAGGAAAGGAAGTCTAGCAGACTATCTGGGTCTTCAACGACAGTGACGATGTCACAAAACCACAAGGGGAGAACGATTGCAGAAGAGCAGGTGACGGTGTAGAACGGAGCTTAATTTCAAAGGTACGATTTTCAGTTGGACAAGTTCGTGAGTGGAGGCCAAATAATTAGTCGTTTGACAAAAATCACAAGAAGAATATTTTAGAAATAATAAACTCTACCGCTAGAAACACTAATGTTCGAAGAACAGTAGAAGAATCGTGCAGGTTTTGAGTGCATATTCCACCACATGTGCTGCTTATTACGGCCAAACTGTTTCAAATGCCACGTTTTACTTTCGTCTTAAGAATGCATTATAACTCATATGGTGGAAGGTTTCAGATATTACCACTGGCATGAATTTCAACGTTTATGAGAGCAAAACACGGGTTAATTATATTCGTTATCAGTTGCTTATTTCACATAATTTTGAAAGCAGCATCTCATATAACATCAATGAAGAAAATGCTCAGTGCCTGCAGCACTGTAACTGAAGTTGGTGTTTGGGGCTGCGATCCGAAAAATTTGCAGAACTTTGCATATTGTAACATCGGTTATATATTTTCATTGTAAATGTTTCCGGTATGTATACTAACTGTAAGCATTTATTGATACAAAAGTAGCACAACCGACTCGTGCTGGCAACCTTTCGCCAGTATCAAAGCCAAGAATATATCAAATCTGCTTCACGTTGTTTAATTACATTCGAAGTTATAGGAGTATAAAGAAATTTAGGGTTACCTGAAGCGAGTTTTTTCAAAGGATCGAAAGCTTAATATTTGCTGTTTATTGTCACTACAATATCATTACCATTTGAAAATTCTACGATAAAACCGCTTAATAAAGATATTGCAATTAAACACAAAACCAACAATAGCTGGCAACCCTATCGTGGCTTTTCAACCAAATTTGGTTTGAATAATGCTTATAATAAGTTCCATTAATTGTATGAAATTCGTATTGATTTCATGACTGCACTGGAAGTTATAGGGCAAAAAGTTTTATTTTCCTGAGCGAATTTTCTAAACCAAAGACACAAAAATTATCATAGCTGGCAGTTCCAACCGAATTTTTCAACCCAATTTCTACCAAACGTGGCTTAAAATAAGATCCAGCAATTGTGTGAGTTTCGTCAAAATCGAACGATTCAATCAGAATTTATAGGGCTAAAAACAGTTATCTTTTTTAGTGGTTTTTCAAGATGGCACCACTGGCACAGAATCGCCCGCATTTCAAAATCACTTCTATCAGACCTGGTCCTATTAAAGATCAATACATTCTGTGAATTTCAAATAATTTTGCTCATCGGATCGTGAGTTTCCGTGAACAGAAGTTTTTGATGCTAAAAATATAGGTAAATTGGGTGAGGGTTACCAGGCGTGCCCGTTATACCATATCTTTTTTTTTTTTTGGTTATGTAAACAAAGCACAAGATTTACATATGTGTGTTTTTTTTTTGAAGAAACGGCATTTTTTCAGAGAGACGATGATTTGAAGGTTTTCACTTTCAGTGCCTGCCCTAGCTACAGGGTTGCCAGCACGCTCATTAAAAGCTACACATATCTACAACTAAATAATATCAATATGTCCTGAAAATTTTGTAATGATTGAATAGCTCTGTCAAAAGTTATCGAAATTTAAAAATTTTCAAATTTTCCCGTCCTCTTTTTAGGCACTCAGTGCACACATAGGGTTAAAAAAATTCCAAAGCATTATCCGATTCATATGTAAAACACAATAGAAATTTATTTCGTTAACTTTATTTTTGCGAAAATCATTTGTGCACGAAATAATAGGTATATTAAAAATATCACTTAAATGGCCGCCGGCGCCAAAAAGTTAACAATAACTGACATTGAAAGAGACTTGGACCTATTCTGCATATACACCAATGTATCCTGAAAGTTTCAGCTCAATCGGATGGCGCGTTCCCGAGATTATCTCACTGAAATTTTTTGATGATATCTATATATATATATATATATATATATATATATATATATATATATATATATATATATATATATATATATATATATATATATATATAAATATATATATATATATATATATATATATATATATATATATATATATATATATATATATATATATATATATATATATATATATATATATATATATATATATATATATATATATATGGAAATATGAATTTTTGGCCGAATCGATTTTAATACTAATGTTCTTCGAACATTAGTAAAAATAGTTAACTTTTCAACCAGATTTTATTCACTAATTAAAGAAATGCTTATAAAAAAAATAAGATTAATTAAAGTTCTTGAATTATATCAACGGAGACGGAATATATAATCATTCACATAGTTAAAAGTTAAAGTAAATCCCGTGGTATAGATATGAATTACAGAAAATTTACTACATATATTCTTACCATAAATATTCTATGAAAAATTTTGGTGTGGGTGCATGTACATTTATATATATATAAGTATCTTGATAGTTTTTGTATACAAAATATTAATTTAATAGGTTATTTCAGTTGGATTATTCAAATTTGATTACTCAACTTTTTGGTTCTCATGTATGATATATGTGGACAAATCCCGGCTGGGGTCTGGTATGAATGAATCCCACCCAAATTATTAATTAATTTGTATGTTTACTTTTGTTTGCTTGAATATTTTAGTTTGATTTACTGCTTGAGTTATTCAGATTTTCTTTTTAATTTTTTTTGTGGCTTTAAGGTTGATTTTTTTTGTTTTGAGAATTTCCGTTTCTATATACCTAATGAATTATAACTAAATTAATAAATGATGATTCTTGCGAATCCTTTTCTTTCCCTTCCTATTTGTGGTTGTCGTTGACTGATGGATCTTTAACAGGTTCTAAGTGTTGTACTGTCTGCGTGCCATAGCACGTAGAGATTTTCCGCCCGTAAACCCACGCCACGCTGAGCTAGTCGGCTGCGAAGAGGCACGCCGGGCAAGAGAAAGGAAAATCTCTAAATAAATATATGCTGCACTGACGACCGCTCGACAGAGTTCAGTCGGTCGCAACAAATGGCGCCCAAACGGTTTGGCTTTATTTTGGCTTTCTTTTTTAGATATTTTTCTTTTGGCAGATGTGCTTTCGGCTGGGGTGGCAAATGTTTAATAGGAGCATCTTGTTGCCTCAGCCATTTTTTTTTGTTTTCTTTGGCTATGGTTGCAGTTATATACCTGACATTTTCAATTTCCTATCATCATCTTGTCGAGCGGTCGTCAATGCAGCATTGGCGCCCATCTCGTGCTATTGTCTTCGTTTTATGTGTCTAACAGAGCTTGTCTCTTTAATTGCTGACCAGACTCTTGTGGTTGTAGGATAACCTCCGGATAAATTAAATAAAACTGCGCATTATCTTCTGGTCAATAGAATTAATCTTGTAAAAAGATTAACTTGAATTTGAGTGACTGGAGGAAAGTGTCCATTGAGGGGATCAATGAGCTGGTCGTGATCCTTGTCCATCTGTAAGATGTTGTTCAATCATTTGAATCATTTTGAGCAGGACTCAGGACAGATGTTCATGGGGTCCTTTCAACACAACTACAAGAGATCTGTAACCTCCTGATTTCCCCATTCCCATTTCATCATTCAGTGTCAAATTTTATACCTTTTCCCTTCCTGTCTTTAATTCCTGTCACGAAGAGGATCCGTAAGAATCATTATTTTTTTTATGAATTGGAATCATCAAATTCGAAGAAATTTGGTTTTGCTGATACACTACTAGTGTATTCTATTATTTTGGCTGCATATAACTGCGTTATCATTGAATGATATTGAGAAGAATTTGAAGGTTTTTCTTTTGATCGTGAATTCTTTCGGTTGCTGCTCATATTTATCTGGGAAAAAAACATACTTAATTGTGGATTGATTTGGTTTGGATTTAAACTATATACTTTATTTGAACATGCGTCGGAGAACGAATAGTTGGGACCCTAGCTACACGCCGTTCCAGCATCAATTGGAACGCTTGAGCCTATCCCCTTCTGCTGCTCAAGGCACGAGAATCACAGAGGTAATGAGAACGAATTCATCTCCTACTGGTCAGACGGCGACACACAGTTCAGCCACTGAGTCATCAAGAAGACGAATTCCTCCCGAAGAAAGTTCGTTCATGCACCAGGAGCAAGCGTCTCGTCCGAATACTTCGATTAGTAATGACCCACCGAGAGTCACTTTTCAGGCGCCAGCAGAGATGAGTGAGCGATCGTCAATAAAAGTCCCTATAACAAAATGGAATAGATAATAAAGTCCCTATAACGAGGACAGGCCGCAGATTGGTACTGGCGTTTCCGGGAATTGAATTATCCGCTTTTATGGAGTAGGTTACGGGTAGAATTTCTGGAACGGTTCAGCTCTTTGAGATCCGATGTGGACGTGCGGAGAATGTTAGACGGTAGATTGCAAAAACCAGGAGAACGATTTCAGGATTTCTTTGATGCCCTTGAGAGTATTTCCCTACAATTAAATACCCCCTTAATGGATCTTGATTTTCAGTGTGTAGTTCTTAGGAATATGTCCCCAGCACTTAGAATTCACTTGGCTGGTGTAGAATTCCAAACAACCCGAGAATTAGTTAGACGCTGCTGTCTGATAGAATGAGAGTGGAGACTGTTGGGAGTGAACGGTGATCGAGAACCGAATCGTCGAGCGCGCCAGGTGCATGCACTTGAGTTCGGGAGAGATCAGGGTATTACTGATCAAGCAGACACATTTCTTTCCCCGGTTCGACACTCGATACGTGATCTTAGACCGTCAGCTGCAGATGTTTCCTATCAAGAGGAAATTCAGGCGATGAAAGCAAGTCCGTACAATGTTTCATCGGAGAATTCCCGTCGGCTTCCGTTCAGCAGTCAGCCACGTAGTGTTTACGAGAAACAATCTTGTCAGCTGCACGAAGATGATATGTCTTCCGATCTAAGGACGCCACTATTTCAACATCCTGAAGAGTATAGGGGTTCCCTCACTTCCAGACAAGAACTACACGCCGTGAAAACAGTCTCTAATGATAATATGGATCGCAGAGCGGAAGGTAGTAGAAACTACAGAGTATGTTGGAATTGCCTCGACTTAGGGCATGGTTTCATGGATTGCTCGAAACCTATCCAGCGACTTTTCTGCTTTGGTTGTGGTCGAGAAGGGACTCTAAAGCCCAAATGCCCAAATTGTCAGTCGGGAAACTCAGGCAGGAATACGCTTTCAGCAGGGAGGTTGCGTATTCCTCCAAACATTCGTTTTTCCAGACCCGAGATGTCAGACGTAGCTACGAATGTGGATCCCGAGCTACGCCGGCGACAATGATTTCCTGTCAGAACTGTATCCCAGCTAAGACCTTTCCTTCAACGCTTGCAAATGATGGTTCAACCTCTTCTACTATCTCCGGAGATCTTAGGCGTTCCTCTGAGCGTTTCAATCGTTCATGGAGGTATTTTACCCTGAGGCGTTTCTTGAAGAAAGCGTGTGTCAGTTCCATTGTGACCGTGTCTGGTGATAACCGCCCCTTTGCCGAAATTTTTATTAAAGGTCGTAGGCTCGTTGGGTTACTCGATAGTGGAGCCAGTGTGAGCATTTTGGGTACAGGTGCTTTAAACCTGGTTACTGAGCTCGGTTTGTACGTTCACAGCATGCCAACAGTAGTTCACACAGCTTCCGGTCAAAGAGCTCCAGTACTTGCATATGTTAGTACCCTGGTGCGGTTTAAAAACAAAAGTAAACTAATACGCTTTCTGTTATGCCCCAGTCTAACCAACCCAGTCTATCTTGGTATAGACTTCTGGGATGCATTTAGGATTGCACCTCAGTGCTCCGCTGTTGAAGTCCCGGACATGAACTCTGGCTTTCATCAATTAACTCCTGAAGATCAACGGAGGCTGGATGAAGTCACACATCAATTTCCTTCTTTTAACAAGTTAGGTTTAGGCAGAACCAACTTATTGTCTCATACCATCGACACTGGGGATGCCCAGCCTATTAAACAGCGACATTATGCCGTGTCACCTGTCGTTCAGAAGTTGATGTATGACGAGCTAGACCGCATGTTGTCTCTAGGGTTTATTGAGGAAAGTAGGAGTTCCTGGAGCTCACCTGTCACCATTGTTCGGAAACCGGGTAAAGTACGGTTATGCTTGGACGCCAGACGATTGAACGAGGTAACTGTCAAGGATGCGTACCCTTTGCCGTTGGTCTGTTAGCACGTCTGCAGTCCACACGCTTTATAACCAGTCTGGACCTGAAAGATGCCTTTTGGCAGATCCCTTTGGATGCAAAATCGCGGGAAAAGACAGCGTTTACAGTACCTGGACGTCCTTTGTATCACTTCACTGTCATGCCTTTTGGATTGTGCAATGCTCCACAGACTATGTGTCGATTGATGCATAAGGTCATCCCTCACGAGTTGCATGACCAGGTATTCGTTTATTTGGACGATTTGCTGATAACAAGTCCAACATTTGATGACCATCTCAAATTGCTGTCTATTGTGGCCAATTTATTACAGCAGGCGAATTTGACCATCAATGTTGAGAAGAGCAAATTCGTCCAAAAAGAAATTCGATACCTAGGTTATGTGATAAGTGATGGTGTCCTTAAGACGGATCCTGAAAAGGTTTCCGGCATCATAGCATATCCACGACCCAAAACGGTAAAGGACGTGAGGAGATTCATGGGGTTGGCTGGAGGGTATAAGCGTTTCATCCCAAATTTTGCGTCTATTACATCACCTATGACGGATCTGCTTAAGGGTAAAAGAAGGTTCGTATGGACTGAGGCTGCTGATAAGGCTTTCGATCAGACGAAGGAACTTTTAGTGTCTGCACCTGTGTTGATTAACCCAGATTTCTCTCGGCACTTTTAAATTTAGTGCGATGCAAGTGCCACCGGCATCGGCAGTGTTTTATTTCAGAAAGATGATGATGGTGGAGAGCATCCCATCGCCTTTATGTCATCGAAGTTGAATGCTGCGCAGCGCCAATATAGCGTTACCGAACTAGAATGCTTGGCTGCGGTGCAGAGTGTCAAAAGGTTTCGGGCATATGTCGAGGGGCTGCCTTTCACCATTATCACAGACCATGCCAGTCTGAAATGGTTAATGGGCCAGAGAGATCTGTCGGGGAGGTTAGCACGGTGGAGCCTAAAATTACAAGGGTTCAATTTCAACATCGAACATCGAGCAGGCACTCAAAATGTCGTACCAGACGTTTTGTTTGTCTTCTGTTGTTTGTCTTCCTGAGCATCACCAATTGCTAGGGAACATTCCATCACAGGCCTTTCAGGATCCTGATTACATTAATCTCGTCCATCAGATTGAGCAACATCCGGATCAGTTCGAGAACCTGTACACGAAGAACGGAGTTGTGTATATTCATCTAGGATCACACGGAGGTCTTGACTTAGATATTCCCAGTGCAAAGGTGTGGGTGCCTGAAGGAGGAAGACAAGTGTTGCTGGCACGTAGCCATGACAGCCCTTTGGGGTCACATTGTGGGATTCGTAAAACAATAGAAGTCTTGCGACGCTATTATTACTGGCCGAAGCTGCGTCAAGATATCACCAGCTATGTCAACAATTGTTCTATTTGCAAGCAAGTTAAAGCCACGAATGCTACAATGAGACCACCTATGGGCGCTGCCAGGATTACTGATCGACCAATGCAACGCTTGTTTATTGACTTTATGGGCCCATATCCTCGTTCTAAAGGTGGAAATACCCAGCTGCTGGTGGTGCTCGACCATTTCACAAAGTTCTTGTGGCTCAAGGCTCTTCCTAAAGCAACGGCTGTGGCAGTGATTAAGTTCTTGACGCAGGAGGTATTTTTGACTTTTGGCGTACCAGAAACTATCCACAGTGATAATGGAACACAATTTGTATCCAAAGCTTTCTCGGACTTTTTGGTCAAATTTGGGGTGAATCACTGTTATACACCATTGTATTCGCCTCAGGCTACCGCATCTGAGAGAGCTAACCAATCCATTCTCAACGCTATTCGAGCCTGCATAGGAACCGATCATCGGAATTGGGACGTGAACCTGTCAGAGTCATGTGCAGCATTTCGGAATGTTGTCCATGAGTCGACAGGCTTTTCGCCGCATTTTCTGATGTTCGGTTATCAACCTATCCGACATGGTGCCGAATATGCGCTACTGAAATCCCTTAACGCCTTTGAGGATGGAGAGGTGTTATTGGCAACTAACAGTGAAAGATTACGGTTGGTTCAGGATCAAGTAAAAAGAAAGCTGTCGGAAGCGTACGCCAAAAGAACACATCGGTACAACCTGAGAAGTCGTGTCAGGAATTTAACTCCGGGACAGTTAGTATGGGCTCGAAATCACCCACTCAGTCGAGCGGCGGAACGGTTTGCGGCTAAGCTCGCCCCGAAATTTGTAAAGACCACTGTAAAGCGGAAGATTGGTCAGGTATCGTACGAATTAGTTGATGAGGCAGGGAAATCTCTAGGTATCTATCACGCTAAAGATATCAAAGTTTGAAAATAGCTAAACTAGTTCGAATAGGTTGGCCAAAGATACGAAATCATAGCTTAATTGGTCGTTTCAAACTCGAAAGGTGCCCGGCATTTTGAGACCTCTCAGGGTCTGGGTCGTCCCCACGATTGTTGAGAATTTTCCTTTTGAACGCCCACAACGGCGCTAAATGTGCAGCGCATGGTTCGTGGTGACTTCCTACACAGCAAGGTTGTAAAAATCTTGGCTGCAATTACCCTTTGCCACTACTAAACATCAAACTTCCCCCCCAAAGACGATCTTGGACAAGTCATTAGGGCGAAACTAAGTGTAAACATTAATTGTGCGCATCGCACTCACATTCTCGCCAAATCTCAGTTTGCCCGCCTGGCTAAACGTCAAAACTCGAAGCGGTGTGATCGGAACGATAGCGAAAGTGAAAATTCAAAAACAATTACCGGTATACGATCAAGTGCTGACATCGAAGCTTAAATATCCAGTCCAGCGTAAATGATTTCGGGTAATCTGTTCAGAACATGTGCAGAGACTCCCAGCAAATCACTTTCTTTCTGGTATGTCCTTGCTGTCATAAACACTTTGGAAATTGGCTATGAAAAGCAAGTCACGTAAACGGACTTGTAAATCAAATGCACTGGACTTACATTCAAGCGAATTTCCCTGAAGAGTTGCAGAAGCTGAACGTCCGACCACCTTCGGCTAGTATCCAATTGGGTATTTCATTATTTCCCGCCACCACGCAACCACAAATGATCGATGCAGCAACTGATACAACAATGGCGCTGACAGCTGGAACTCCAAACACTGCGCGAAAACTCAGCGAACCTGGTGGTTGATTTCTGAATCTGTTATTTTGGTGATGCCCTAATGGTTTGGAATCACGTGAAAATGTGAAACTGGAAATAAACCGCTCTAGCGGTATAGTGAAAATTTTTTCAAACAAAGAAAAATGGGGACTTGAGTATGAACTGGAAAAGAAGAAAGTCATTCTGGGGTAGAAAGTGAAAGTAGAAAGTTGGAGAATTTGAGCAGTTGAAAATTCAGAATAAAACCGTTGGTTTTGTATTAAGAGAGGAAGAACGTTCAAGAATTTTTAAGCGGGAACAAAAAATTAAAGAAAAAGTAAAGTGCAAGTTAACAAAATTTGTTTGAAAATATAGTGAAAGTTAAGAAAGTTTGCGAGTACAAAGTGATCATTGAAACACTTAAGTCAAGAATTCTAGTGTGGAGAGTGAAACTAGGACATTGATGAATATTGGCGATTAGAGAACTTAATACTGAAATAAAGGAAAAAACGTTAATTTTGCATGTAAAACATAAGTTGAAGCTGGGAAGCACTAAGGGGACAACGACCGAGCTGATAGTGGAGAAGACGAAAGATCTTCGCAAGAAGGGTATATCGTTGAATTAGTGGCTGAAGGAAAGGAAGTCTAGCAGACTATCTGGGTCTTCAACGACAGTGACGATGTCACAAAACCACAAGGGGAGAACGATTGCAGAAGAGCAGGTGATGGTGTAGAACGGAGCTTAATTTCAAAGGTACGATTTTCAGTTGGACAAGTTCGTGAGTGGAGGCCAAATAATTAGTCGTTTGACAAAAATCACAAGAAGAACTTTTATGAATAAAAAAATAGTTAACTTTTCAACCAGATTTTATTCACTAATTAAAGAAATGCTTATAAAAAAATAAGATTAATTAAAGTTCTTGAATTATATCAACGGAGACGGAATATATAATCATTCACATAGTTAAAAGTTCAAGTAAATCACGTGGTATAGATATGAATTACAGAAAATTTACTATATATATTCTTACCATAAATATTCTATGAAAAATTTTGGTGTGGGTGCATGTACATTTATATATATAAGTATCATGATAGTTTTTGTATACAAAATATTAATTTAATAGGTTATTTCAGTTGGATTATTCAAATTTGATTACTCAACTTTATGGTTCTCTTGTATGATATATGTGGACAAATCCCGGCCGGGGTCTGGTATGAATGAATCCCACCCAAATTATTAATTAATTTGTATGTTAACTTTTGTTTGCTTGAATATTTTAGTTTGATTTACTGCTTGAGTTATTCAGATTTTCTTTTTAATTTTTTTTGTGGTTGATTTTTTTTGTTTTGAGAATTTCCGTTTCTATATACCTAATGAATTATAACTAAATTAATAAATGATGATTCTTGCGAATCCTTTTCTTTCCCTTCCTATCTGTGGTTGTCGTTGACTGATGGATCTTTAACAGGTTCTAAGTGTTGTACTGTCTGCGTGCCATAGCACGTAGAGACTTTCCGCCCGTAAACCCACGCCAGGCTGAGCTAATCGGCTGGGAAGAGGCACGCCGGGCAAGAGAAAGGAAAATCTCTAAATAAATATATGCTGCACTGACGACGGCTCGACAGAGTTCAGTCGGTCGCAACAAATGGCGCCCAAACGGTTTGGCTTTATTTTGGCTTTCTATTTTAGATATTTTTCTTTTGGCAGATGTGCTTTCGGCTGGGGTGGCAAATGTTTAATAGGAGCATCTTGTTGCCTCAGCCATTTTTGTTTGTTTTCTTTGGCTATGGTTGCAGTTATATACCTGACATTTTCAATTTCCTATCATCATCTTGTCGAGCGGTCGTCAATTCAGCATTGGCGCCCATCTCGTGCTATTGTCTTCGTTTTACGTGTCTAACAGAGCTTGTCTCTTTAATTGCTGACCACACTCTTGTGGTTGTAGGATTACCTCCGGATGAATTAAATAAAACTGCGCATTATCTTCTGGTCAATAAAATTAATCTTGTAAAAAGATTAACTTGAATTTGAGCGACTGGAGGAAAGTGTCCATTGAGGGGATCAATGAGCTGGTCGTAATCCTTGTCCATCTGTAAGATGTTGTTCAATCATTTGAATCATTTTGAGCAGGACTCAGGACAGATGTTCATGGGGTCCTTTCAACACAACTACAAGAGATCTGTAACCTCCTGATTTCCCCATTCCCATTTCATCATTCAGTGTCAAATTTTATACCTTTTCCCTTCCTGTCTTTAATTCCTGTCACGAAGAGGATCCATAAGAATCATTATTTTTTTTATGAATTGGAATCATCAAATTCGAAGAAATTTGGTTTTGCTGATACACTACTAGTGTATTCTATTATTTTGGCTGCATATAACTGCGTTATCATTGAATGATATTGAGAAGAATTTGAAGGTTTTTCTTTTGATCGTGAATTCTTTCGGTTGCTGCTCATATTTATCTGGGAAAAAAATATACTTAATTGTGGATTGATTTGGTTTGGATTTAAACTATATACTTTATTTGAATATGCGTTGGAGAACGAATAGTTGGGACCCTAGCTACACGCCATTCCAGCATCAATTGGAACGCTTGAGCCTATCCCCTTCGGCTGCTCAAGGCACGAGAATCACAGAGGTAATGAGAACGAATTCATCTCCTACTGGTCAGACGGTGACACACAGTTCAGCCACTGAGTCATCAAGAAGACGAATTCCTCACGAAGAAAGTTCGTTCATGCACCAGGAGCAAGCGTCTCGTCCGAATACTTCGATTAGTAATGACCCACCGAGAGTCACTTTTCAGGCGCCAGCAGAGATGAGTGAGCGATCGTCAATAAAAGTCCCTATAACAAAATGGAACCTGATTTTCGATGGCTCGACTTCAGGTTTGACCGCGAGACAGTTTATGTTTCGTGTGTTGTCCTTTGCAGAAGATTACCACGTTCCTCTAGCCACCCTGACTATAGACTTTCACCTGCTTCTGCGAGGACAGGCCGCAGATTGGTACTGGCGTTTCCGGGAATTGAATTATCCGCTTTTATGGAGTAGGTTACGGGTAGAATTTCTGGAACGTTTCAGCTCTTTCAGATCCGATGTGGATGTGCGGAGAATGTTAGACGGTAGATTGCAAAAACCAGGAGAACGATTTCAGGATTTCTTTGATGCCCTTGAGAGTATTTCCCTACAATTAAATACCCCCTTAATGGATCTTGATTTTCAGTGTGTAGTTCTTAGGAATATGTCCCCAGCACTTAGAATTCACTTGGCTGGTGTAGAATTCCAAACAACCCGAGAATTAGTTAGACGCTGCTGTCTGATAGAATGAGAGTGGAGACTGTTGGGAGTGAACGGTGATCGAGAACCGAATCGTCGAGCACGCCAGGTGCATGAACTTGAGTTCGGGAGAGAT
Source organism: Nemotelus nigrinus (assembly GCA_947369275.1). Classification (NCBI taxonomy): domain Eukaryota; kingdom Metazoa; phylum Arthropoda; class Insecta; order Diptera; family Stratiomyidae; genus Nemotelus; species Nemotelus nigrinus. The sequence goes on from OX376374.1 coordinate 92,386,091, forward strand.
CAGGGTATTACTGATCAAGCAGACACATTTCTTTCCCCGGTTCGACACTCGATACGTGATCTTAGACCGTCAGCTACAGATGTTTCCTATCAAGAGGAAATTCAGGCGATGAAAGCAAGTCCGTACAATGTTTCATCGGAGAATTCCCGTCGGCTTCCGTTCAGCAGTCAGCCACGTAGTGTTTACGAGAAACGATCTTGTCAGCTGTACGAAGATAATATGTCTTCCGATCTAAGGACGCCACTATTTCAACATCCTGAAGAGTATAGGGGTTCCCTCACTTCCAGACAAGAACTACACGCCGTGAAAACAGTCTCTAATGATATGCTTAATAGGGATCGCAGAGCGGAAGGTAGTAGAAACTACAGAGTATGTTGGAATTGCCTCGACTTAGGGCATGGTTTCATGGATTGCTCGAAACCTATCAAGCGACTCTTCTGCTTTGGTTGTGGTCGAGAAGGGACTCTGAAGCCCAAATGCCCAAATTGTCAGTCGGGAAACTCAGGCAGGAATACGCTTTCAGCAGGGACGTTGCGTATTCCTCCAAACATTCGTTCCTCCAGACCCGAGATGTCAGACGTAGCTACGAATGTGGATCCCGAGCTACGCCGGCGACAATGATTTCCTGTCAGAACTGTATCCCAGCTAAGACCTTTCCTTCAACGCTTGCAAATGATGGTTCAACCTCGTCTACTATCTCCGGAGATCGTAGGCGTTCCTCTGAGCGTTTCAATCGTTCATGGAGGTATTTTACCCTGAGGCGTTTCTTGAAGAAAGCGTGTGTCAGTTCCATTGTGACCGTGTCTGGTGATAACCGCCCCTTTGCCGAAATTTTTATTAAAGGTCGTAGGCTCGTTGGGTTACTCGATAGTGGAGCCAGTGTGAGCATTTTGGGTGCAGGTGCTTTAGACCTGGTTACTGAGCTCGGTTTGTACGTTCACAGCATGCCAACAGTAGTTCACACAGCTTCCGGTCAAACAGCTCCAGTACTTGGATATGTTAGTACCCTGGTGCGGTTTAAAAACAAAAGTAAACTAATACGCTTTCTGTTATGCCCCAGTCTAACCAACCCAGTCTATCTTGGTATAGACTTCTGGGATGCATTTAGGATTGCACCTCAGTGCTCCGCTGTTGAAGTCCCGGACATGAACTCTGGCTTTCATCAATTAACTCCTGAAGATCAACGGAGGCTGGATGAAGTCACACATCAATTTCCTTCTTTTAACAAGTTAGGTTTAGGCAGAACCAACTTATTGTCTCATACCATCGACACTAGGGATGCCCAGCCTATTAAACAGCTACATTATGCCGTGTCACCTGTCGTTCAGAAGTTGATGTATGACGAGCTAGACCGCATGTTGTCTCTAGGGGTTATTGAGGAAAGTAGGAGTTCCTGGAGCTCACCTGTCACCATTGTTCGGAAACCGGGTAAAGTACGGTTATGCTTGGACGCCAGACGATTGAACGAGGTAACTGTCAAGGATGCGTACCCTTTGCCGTTGGTCTGTTAGCACGTCTGCAGTCCACACGCTTTATAACCAGTCTGGACCTGAAAGATGCCTTTTGGCAGATCCCTTTGGATGCAAAATCGCGGGAAAAGACAGCGTTTACAGTACCTGGACGTCCTTTGTATCACTTCACTGTCATGCCTTTTGGATTGTGCAATGCTCCACAGACTATGTGTCGATTGATGCATAAGGTCATCCCTCACGAGTTGCATGACCAGGTATTCGTTTATTTGGACGATTTGCTGATAACAAGTCCAACATTTGATGACCATCTCAAATTGCTGTCTATTGTGGCCAATTTATTACAGCAGGCGAATTTGACCATCAATGTTGAGAAGAGCAAATTCGTCCAAAAAGAAATTCGATACCTAGGTTATGTGATAAGTGATGGTGTCCTAAAGACGGATCCTGAAAAGGTTTCCGGCATCATAGCATATCCACGACCCAAAACGGTAAAGGACGTGAGGAGATTCATGGGGTTGGCTGGAGGGTATAAGCGTTTCATCCCAAATTTTGCGTCTATTACATCACCTATGACGGATCTGCTTAAGGGTAAAAGAAGGTTCGTATGGACTGAGGCTGCTGATAAGGCTTTCGATCGGACGAAGGAACTTTTAGTGTCTGCACCTGTGTTGATTAACCCAGATTTCTCTCGGCACTTTTAAATTTAGTGCGATGCAAGTGCCACCGGCATCGGCAGTGTTTTATTTCAGAAAGATGATGATGGTGGAGAGCATCCCATCGCCTTTATGTCATCGAAGTTGAATGCTGCGCAGCGCCAATATAGCGTTACCGAACTAGAATGCTTGGCTGCGGTGCAGAGTGTCAAAAGGTTTCGGGCATATGTCGAGGGGCTGCCTTTCACCATTATCACAGACCATGCCAGTCTGAAATGGTTAATGGGCCAGAGAGATCTGTCGGGGAGGTTAGCACGGTGGAGCCTAAAATTACAAGGGTTCAATTTCAACATCGAACATCGAGCAGGCACTCAAAATGTCGTACCAGACGCGTTATCACGAGCACGTGACTCTGAAGGGGGCCTCATTGTGCTGTTGTTTGTCTTCCTGAGCATCACCAATTGCTAGGGAACATTCCATCACAGGCCTTTCAGGATCCTGATTACATTAATCTCGTCCATCAGATTGAGCAACATCCGGATCAGTTCGAGAACCTGTACACGAAGAACGGAGTTGTGTATATTCATCTAGGATCACACGGAGGTCTTGACTTAGATATTCCCAGTGCAAAGGTGTGGGTGCCTGAAGGAGGAAGACAAGTGTTGCTGGCACGTAGCCATGACAGCCCTTTGGGGTCACATTGTGGGATTCGTAAAACAATAGAAGTCTTGCGACGCTATTATTACTGGCCGAAGCTGCGTCAAGATGTCACCAGCTATGTCAACAATTGTTCTATTTGCAAGCAAGTTAAGGCCACGAATGCTACACTGAGACCACCTATGGGCGCAGCCAGGATTACTGATCGACCAATGCAACGCTTGTTTATTGACTGTATGGGCCCATATCCTCGTTCTAAAGGTGGAAATACCCAGCTGCTGGTGGTGCTCGACCATTTCACAAAGTTCTTGTGGCTCAAGGCTCTTCCTAAAGCAACGGCTGTGGCAGTGATTAAGTTCTTGACGCATGAGGTATTTTTGACTTTTGGCGTACCAGAAACTATCCACAGTGATAATGGAACACAATTTGTATCCAAAGCTTTCTCGGACTTTTTGGTCAAATTTGGGGTGAATCACTGTTATACACCATTGTATTTGCCTCAGGCTAACGCATCTGAGAGAGCTAACCAATCCATTCTCAACGCTATTCGAGCCTGCATAGGAACCGATCATCGGAATTGGGACGTGAACCTGTCAGAGTCATGTGCAGCATTTCGGAATGTTGTCCATGAGTCGACAGGCTTTTCGCCGCATTTTCTGATGTTCGGTTATCAACCTATCCGACATGGTGCCGAATATGCGCTACTGAAATCCCTTAACGCCTTTGAGGATGGAGAGGTGTTATTGACAACTAACAGTGAAAGATTACGGTTGGTTCAGGATCAAGTAAAAAGAAAGCTGTCGGAAGCGTACGCCAAAGGAACACATCGGTACAACCTGAGAAGTCGTGTCAGGAATTTAACTCCGGGACAGTTAGTATGGGCTCGAAATCACCCACTCAGTCGAGCGAGGGAACGGTTTGCGGCTAAGCTCGCCCCGAAATTTGTAAAGGCCACTGTAAAGCGGAAGATTGGTCAGGTATCGTACGAATTAGTTGATGAGGCAGGGAAATCTCTAGGTATCTATCACGCTAAAGATATCAAAGTCTGAAAATAGCTAAACTAGTTCGAATAGGTTGGCCAAAGATACGAAATCATAGCTTAATTGGTCGTTTCAAACTCGAAAGGTGCCCGGCATTTTGAGACCTCTCAGGGTCTGGGTCGTCCCCACGATTGTTGAGAATTTTCCTTTTGAACGCCCACAACGGCGCTAAATATGCAACGCATGGTTCGTGGTGACTTCCTACACAGCAAGGTTGTAAAAATCTTGGCAGCAATTACCCTTTGCCACTACTAAACATCAAACTTCCCCCCCAAAGACGATCTTGGACAAGTCATTAGGGCGAAACTAAGTGTAAACATTAATTGTGCGCATCGCACTCGCATTCTCGCTAAATCTCAGTTTGCCCGCCTGGCTAAACGTCAAAACTCGAAGCGGTGTGATCGGAACGATAGCGAAAGTGAAAATTCAAAAACAATTACCGGTATACGATCAAGTGCTGACATCGAAGCTTAAATATCCAGTCCAGCGTAAATGATTTCGGGTAATCTGTTCAGAACAAGTGCAGAGACTCCCAGCAAATCACTTTCTTTCTGGTATGTCCTTGCTGTCATAAACACTTTGGAAATTGGCTATGAAAAGCAAGTCACGTAAACGGACTTGTAAATCAAATGCACTGGACTTACATTCAAGCGAATTTCCCTGAAGAGTTGCAGAAGGAGAACGTCCGACCACCTTCGGCTAGTATCCAATTGGGTATTTCATTATTTCCCGCCACCATGCAACCACAAATGATCGATGCAGCAACTGATACAACAATGGCGCTGACAGCTGGAACTCCAAACACTGCGCGAAAACTCAGCGAACCTGGTGATTGATTTCTGAATCTGTTATTTTGGTGATGCCCTAATGGTTTGGAATCACGTGAAAATGTGAAACTGGAAATAAACCGCTCCAGCGGTATAGTGAAAATTTTTTCAAACAAAGAAAAATGGGGACTTGAATATGAACTGGAAAAGAAGAAAGTCATTCTGGGGTAGAAAGTGAAAGTAGAAAGTTGGAGATTTTGAGCAGTTGAAAATTCAGAATAAAACCGTTGGTTTTGTATTAAGAGAGGAAGAACGTTCAAGAATTTTTAAGCGGGAACAAAAAATTAAAGAAAAAGTAAAGTGCAAGTTAACAAAATTTGTTTGAAAATATAGTGAAAGTTAAGAAAGTTTGCGAGTACAAAGTGATCATTGAGACACTTAAGTTAAGAATTCTATTGTGGAGAGTGAAACTAGGACATTGATGAATATTGGCGATTAGAGAACTTAATACTGAAATAAAGGAAAAAACGTTAATTTTGCATGTAAAACATAAGTTGAAGCTGGGAAGCACTAAGGGGACAACGACCGAGCTGATAGTGGAGAAGACGAAAGATCTTCGCAAGAACGGTATATGGTTGAATTAGTGGCTGAAGGAAAGGAAGTCTAGCAGACTATCTGGATCTTCAACGACAGTGACGATGTCACAAAACCACAAGGGGAGAACGATTGCAGAAGAGCAGGTGATGGTGTAGAACGGAGCTTAATTTCAAAGGTACGATTTTCAGTTGGACAAGTTCGTGAGTGGAGGCCAAATAATTAGTCGTTTGACAAAAATCACAAGAAGAACTTTTATGAATAATAAAATAGTTAACTTTTCAACCAGATTTTATTCACTAATTAAAGAAATGCTTATAAAAAAATAAGATTAATTAAAGTTCTTGAATTATATCAACGGAGACGGAATATATAATCATTCACATAGTTAAAAGTTAAAGTAAATCACATGGTATAGATATAAATTACAGAAAATTTACTATATATATTCTTACCATAAATATTCTATGAAAAATTTTGGTGTGGGTGCATGTACATTTATATATATAAGTATCATGATAGTTTTTGTATACAAAATATTAATTTAATAGGTTATTTCAGTTGGATTATTCAAATTTGATTACTCAACTTTTTGGTTCTCTTGTATGATATATGTGGACAAATCCCGGCCGGGGTCTGGTATGAATGAATCCCACCCAAATTATTAATTAATTTGTATGTTTACTTTTGTTTGCTTGAATATTTTAGTTTGATTTTCTGCTTGAGTTATTCAGATTTTCTTTTTAATTTTTTTTGTGGCTTTTAGTTTGATTTTTTTTGTTTTGAGAATTTCCGTTTCTATATACCTAATGAATTATAACTAAATTAATAAATGATGATTCTTGCGAATCCTTTTCTTTCCCTTCCTATTTGTGGTTGTCGTTGACTGATGGATCTTTAACAGGTTCTAAGTGTTGTACTGTCTGTGTGCCATAGCACGTAGAGATTTTCCGCCCGTAAACCCACGCCAGGCTGAGCTAGTCGACTGGGAAGAGGCACGCCGGGCAAGAGAAAGGAAAATTTCTAAATAAATATATGCTGCACTGACGACGCACAGTGGTCTATTTCGCGAAAAAGGTGAACTTTATTCATGAGAACCACTAGAAGTATGAAATTGAGTGTTTCTTGGGTTTTCAAACATGGGAAATCCTTTTCTGGGGCTGTATTGGCTCCAACTTTTAACAAAAAGTTTCCAAAAATGGTCAAAATTTGGAAAATTTCACTTTGAGGAAAAACATTTTTCTTGTTAATAAACGAGTGTAACTTATCATTTTCATAGTAATTTTGCTGGCTGAACACGAAACCGCTGTCAAAATCCGCCTATCGTGTCTCAATGTTGAGGAAAATATCATTTTTAGAATTGTTTCCTGCTGACGCAATTTTTATCAATATTGTGACGTGATAGCCAAATTTTGGATCACATTCGTGGCAGCAGGCAAAAATGCTGTGGAAATGATTATTCAAATTCGTTTGACACAAATGATGTCGGACAGTATTATTAATTTGATTTGCACCCCTACCCACAAAGTTTAATCGAAACAATTGTAATTATTTTGAATAATTTTTTTTATAATAATAAATCAACTAAACAAAAATGACATGCGGAACTCTATATACATATTTGAAGTAGTGAAAAAGGCCTATCTACAGCATATAGCAAAACACATATCGAATTTACAAATATTATCATTCACCCATGAATGGATATTTACAATTTTAGAAATTGTTTTGTACAGGTAAAAATATATTTTCGATAATGTTACTTTGCATATAATTTCAATACTAGGCATATACATGAATTATCATATGAACATATTTCATTGAACTGTATTCAGAAGCAAGTTGGGAAATTTGATGATACTAAAGTACAGGTGAATGGTTAAATAAATGTATGAACAGCCAAATACTTGAAACTTTGCCAATAACATAAGAAGTAAGTGTAGGGTTTAGAAACTATTGTTTTATTTATGAAATTCAACGTTGTGTTTATCTCAATCTCACAAGCTTCAACCTGGTACAAATGCTTGCTATTGTGTGCTAGTGCAAATGATAAGAAAATACTGCAGAGCACGTGGACTGGCGAAATAAGCGCGCAAAATGTTGTATTTTATGCAAGGTCGCTGAACTTTGAAAGGAGTTGACGAGCGTAGCCGCAGCTAGCCGCAGGCAAACTAAGTTTGGATAGTTACTTTGGACTTTAATGAATACAACTAGACCTATTTCGTAACAACTCTTTGTGACCTTCTAAACTTAACAGGGACTAGAAGTTTTAAACACCGAATTCCTATACTATCTGCAGTATGAACACGATGAAAGGGGGGGAGGCTAAATCATCAATGTCTTTCATAGCTTAATAACGCTGTATTACTCAAAGATATTTTTGTCTTCATATTCTTAATTTAAAAAATAGGTTAAAAGACAGATGCAATTTTTGGCTGTTTTCAGCACCTGTGCTCTTACCCTTAAACTTATGAAACCCAATTACTACCTCAAATGATGGAGGCCATATAGGACAATATTACCCCCAAGTTTCAACTTCATACTTAAAAGTCCATAATTTGAATAAAGTTCACCTTTTTCGCGAAATAGACCACTGTGCGACGGCTCGACAGAGTTCAGTCGGTCGCAACAAATGGCGCCCAAACGGTTTGGCTTTATTTTGGCTTTCTTTTTTAGATATTTTTCTTTTGGCAGATGTGCTTTCGGCTGGGGTGGCAAATGTTTAATAGGAGCATCTTGTTGCCTCAGCCATTTTTGTTTGTTTTCTTTGGCTATGGTTGCAGTTATATACCTGACATTTTCAATTTCCTATCATCATCTTGTCGAGCGGTCGTCAATTCAGCATTGGCGCCCATCTCGTGCTATTGTCTTCGTTTTACGTGTCTAACAGAGCTTGTCTCTTTAATTGCTGACCAGACTCTTGTGGTTGTAGGATTACCTCCGGATAAATTAAATAAAACTGCGCATTATCTTCTGGTCAATAGAATTAATCTTGTAAAAAGATTAACTTGAATTTGAGCGACTGGAGGAAAGTGTCCATTGAGGGGATCAATGAGCTGGTCGTAATCCTTGTCCATCTGTAAGATGTTGTTCAATCATTTGAATCATTTTGAGCAGGACTCAGGACAGATGTTCATGGGGTCCTTTCAACACAACTACAAGAGATCTGTAACCTCCTGATTTCCCCATTCCCATTTCATCATTCAGTGTCAAATTTTATACCTTTTCCCTTCCTGTCTTTAATTCCTGTCACGAAGAGGATCCGTAAGAATCATTATTTTTTTTATGAATTGGAATCATCAAATTCGAAGAAATTTGGTTTTGCTGATACACTACTAGTGTATTCTATTATTTTGGCTGCATATAACTGCGTTATCATTGAATGATATTGAGAAGAATTTGAAGGTTTTTCTTTTGATCGTGAATTCTTTCGGTTGCTGCTCATATTTATCTGGGAAAAAAATATACTTAATTGTGGATTGATTTGGTTTGGATTTAAACTATATACTTTATTTGAATATGCGTTGGAGAACGAATAGTTGGGACCCTAGCTACACGCCATTCCAGCATCAATTGGAACGCTTGAGCCTATCCCCTTTGGCTGCTCAAGGCACGAGAATCACAGAGGTAATGAGAACGAATTCATCTCCTACTGGTCAGACGGTGACACACAGTTCAGCCACTGAGTCATCAAGAAGACGAATTCCTCACGAAGAAAGTTCGTTCATGCACCAGGAGCAAGCGTCTCGTCCGAATACTTCGATTAGTAATGACCCACCGAGAGTCACTTTTCAGGCGCCAGCAGAGATGAGTGAGCGATCGTCAATAAAAGTCCCTATAAAAAAATGGAATAGATAATAAAGTCCCTATAACGAGGACAGGCCGCAGATTGGTACTGGCGTTTCCGGGAATTGAATTATCCGCTTTTATGAAGTAGGTTACGGGTAGAATTTCTGGAACGGTTCAGCTCTTTCAGATCCGATGTGGACGTGCGGAGAATGTTAGACGGTAGATTGCAAAAACCAGGAGAACGATTTCAGGATTTGTTTGATGCCCTTGAGAGTATTTCCCTACAATTAAATACCCCCTTAATGGATCTTGATTTTCAGTGTGTAGTTCTTAGGAATATGTCCCCAGCACTTAGAATTCACTTGGCTGGTGTAGAATTCCAAACAACCCGAGAATTAGTTAGACGCTGCTGTCTGATAGAATCAGAGTGGAGACTGTTGGGAGTGAACGGTGATCGAGAACCGAATCGTCGAGCGCGCCAGGTGCATGAACTTGAGTTCGGGAGAGATCAGGGTATTACTGATCAAGCAGACACATTTCTTTCCCCGGTTCGACACTCGATACGTGATCTTAGACCGTCAGATGCAGATGTTTCCTATCAAGAGGAAATTCAGGCGATGAAAGCAAGTCCGTACAATGTTTCATCGGAGAATTCCCGTCGGCTTCCGTTCAGCAGTCAGCCACGTAGTGTTTACGAGAAACGATCTTGTCAGCTGTACGAAGATTATATGTCTTCCGATCTAAGGACGCCACTATTTCAACATCCTGAAGAGTATAGGGGTTCCCTCACTTCCAGACAAGAACTACACGCCGTGAAAACAGTCTCTAATGATATGCTTAATATGGATCGCAGAGCAGAAGGTAGTAGAAACTACAGAGTATGTTGGAATTGCCTCGACTTAGGGCATGGTTTAAGCGGAGCTTAATTTCAAAGGTACGATTTTCAGTTGGACAAGTTCGTGAGTGAAGGCCAAATAATTAGTCGTTTGACAAAAATCACAAGAAGAACTTTTATGAATAATAAAATAGTTAACTTTTCAACCAGATTTTATTCACTAATTAAAGAAATGCTTATAAAAAAATAAGATTAATTAAAGTTCTTGAATTATATCAACGGAGACGGAATATATAATCATTCACATAGTTAAAAGTTAAAGTAAATCACGTGGTACAGACATGAATTACAGAAAATTTATTATATATATTCTTACCATAAATATTCTATGAAATATTTTGGTGTGGGTGCATGTACATTTATATATATAAGTATCTTGATAGTTTTTGTACACAAAATATTAATTTAATAGGTTATATCAGTTGGATTATTCAAATTTGATTACTCAACTTTTTGGTTCTCCTGTATGATATATGTGGACAAATCCCGGCCGGGGTCTGGTATGAATGAATCCCACCCAAATTATTAATTAATTTGTATGTTTACTTTTGTTTGCTTGAATATTTTAGTTTGATTTTCTGCTTGAGTTATTTAGATTTTCTTTTTACTAATGTTCGAAGAACAATAGTATTAAACTCGTTTCGCCGAAAATTCATATTTTATATATATATATATATATATATATATATATATATATATATATATATATATATATATATATATATATATATATATATATATATATATATATATATATATATATATATATATATATATATATATATATATATATATATATATATATATATATCAGCAAAATGATTAAGGGAGATAATCTCTGGAGTGGCCGATCCGATTGAGCTGAAATTTTCGGAGAACGTAGATGTATATAGTAGGTAGGTCCACATTTTTCTCAAATTCAGATATTCTAAACCTTTTGGCGGCGGCGAGCGTTTTAGTGAATTTTGAGGTTCTCCTATATTTCCAAGCAGTGTAAAGTTTTGTTAAAGAAAACTATTGGGAATGAAAACTAATTATGTTTTAAGCTTGTTTATGATAAAAAATTGGAAATTGTGAGCCGTGTGTGGGTGCAGGGGGCCTAAAAGTAGGCAAGGATTTTTTTCCAAATTTTGATTTGTCATTACTTCTAAGAAAAACAATGGATCATCGTGAAATTTGCAGAGCGTATTAATGTTGACTATAATTTAGCACATGTGGATTTTTAAGATAGTGCGGGTAACCCTGTAGCTACGGCAGGCTCCTGAATAAAAAACCATCAAATCATTGACCTTCCTGAAAAATTTTCGATTTTTGACAAGAAAATCAGATCACTGATAAATTTTAACCTTTGTCCATCATGTTAAATTAAAATTTTCAAAATTCCGATTTGCACAAGAACGGCAACCCATCACCAAATTACCTCTATTTTCAGCACTCGAAAGTTCTGTTCACGAGAACTGACGACGGGATTATCCGATCATAATGAAATTTACAGGACATGTTGGTTTTAGTTAGGACCAGGTCTGGTAAAAGTGATTTTGAAATACGGGCAACCCTGTGCCAGTGGTACCATCTTGAAAAATCACTCAGAAAAAAAACCGGTTTTTGGCCTATAACTTCCAATTCAGCCATCAGATTTTGACAAGATTCATATAATACTTGGATCTTACTTTATGTAACATTTGATGAAAATTTGGCTGAAAAATTAGAATAGCGTTGCCAGCTATGGTGATTTTTGTCTCCTAAATCTTGCGAATTTTCTCTGCAAAATAAAGCTTTTTTCCCTATAACTTCCGGTCCAGTGTAAAAATCAGAACGAGGTTCACGCAGTAAATGGGCTTTATTGTGAACCAAATGTCATAGAAATGTCGTACCAAAATCATGAAAGGGCTGCCAGCTATGCTAATTTTTGTAATTTTGTTTAATTTCTTTACTGAGCGATTATGTCATTAGATTTCCAAATGGAAATGATGCTGCAATGAAAATTAACAACAAATATTAACGCTTTAAAAATTTGATAAGTTTTGAGGATAGTAACCCTAAAATTCTTTTCACCCGTATAACTTCCAGCGCAGTGATTCAATCGAAACGAAATTGACTGGTTGGGTTTAACTTAACGTGAACTTAACGTCTTTCCACACTTTTTTGTCACTCAAAGACAATTTCTTCGAAAATTAGTTTTCTAGCGGTTCAGGTGCGCTAGAGTTTTTTATTTTTTTTTGTGGCTTTTAGTTTGATTTTTTTTGTTTTGAGAATTTCCGTTTCTATGTACCTAATGAATTATAACTAAATTAATAAATGATGATTCTTGCGAATCCTTTTCTTTTCCTTCCTATCTGTGGTTGTCGTTGACTGATGGATCTTTAACAGGTTCTAAGTGTTGTACTGTCTGCGTGCCATAGCACGTAGAGATTTTCCGCCCGTAAACCCACGCCAGGCTGAGCTAGTCGGCTGGGAAAAGGCACGCCGGGCAAGAGAAAGGAAAATCTCTAAATAAATATATGCTGTACTGACGACGGCTCGACAGAGTTCAGTCGGTCGCAACAAATGGCGCCCAAACGGTTTGGCTTTATTTTGGTTTTCTTTTTTAGATATTTTTCTTTTGGCAGATGTGCTTTCGGCTGCGGTGGCAAATGTTTAATAGGAGCATCTTGTTGCCTCAGCCATTTGTTTTTTGTTTTCTTTGGCTATGGTTGCAGTTATATACCTGACATTTTCAATTTCCTATCATCATCTTGTCGAGCGGTCGTCAATGCAGCATTGGCGCTCATCTCGTGCTATTGTCTTCGTTTTATGTGTCTAACAGAGCTTGTCTCTTTAATTGCTGACCAGACTCTTGTGGTTGTAGGATTACCTCCGGATAAATTAAATAAAACTGCGCATTATCTTCTGGTCAATAGAATTAATCTTGTAAAAAGATTCACTTGAATTTGAGCGACTGGAGGAAAGTGTCCATTGAGGGGATCAATGAGCTGGTCGTGATCCTTGTCCATCTGTAAGATGTTGTTCAATCATTTGAATCATTTTGAGCAGGACTCAGGACAGATGTTCATGGGGTCCTTTCAACACAACTACAAGAGATCTGTAACCTCCTGATTTCCCCATTCCCATTTCATCATTCAGTGTCAAATTTTATACCTTTTCCCTTCCTGTCTTTAATTCCTGTCACGAAGAGGATCCGTAAGAATCATTATTTTTTTTATGAATTGGAATCATCAAATTCGAAGAAATTTGGTTTTGCTGATACACTACTAGTGTATTCTATTATTTTGGCTGCATATAACTGCGTTATCATTGAATGATATTGAGAAGAATTTGAAGGTTTTTCTTTTGATCGTGAATTCTTTCGGTTGCTGCTCATATTTATCTGGGAAAAAAATATACTTAATTGTGGATTGATTTGGTTTGGATTTAAACTATATACTTTATTTGAACATGCGTCGGAGAACGAATAGTTGGGACCCTAGCTACACGCCGTTCCAGCATCAATTGGAACGCTTGAGCCTATCCCCTTTGGCTGCTCAAGGCACGAGAATCACAGAAACAATGAGAACGAATTCATCTCCTACTGGTCAGACGGTGACACACAGTTCAGCCACTGAGTCATCAAGAAGACGAATTCCTCACGAAGAAAGTTCGTTCATGCACCAGGAGCAAGCGTCTCGTCCGAATACTTCGATCAGTAATGACCCACCGAGAGTCACTTTTCAGGCGCCAGCAGAGATGAGTGAGCGATCGTCAATAAAAGTCCCTATAACAAAATGGAACCTGATTTTCGATGGCTCGACTTCAGGTTTGACCGCGAGACAGTTTATGTTTCGTGTGTTGTCCTTGGCAGAAGATAACCACGTTCCTCTAGCCACCCTGGCTATAGACTTTCACCTGCTTCTGCGAGGACAGGCCGCAGATTGGTACTGGCGTTTCCGGGAATTGAATTATCCGCTTTTATGGAGTAGATTACGGGTAGAATTTCTGGAACGGTTCAGCTCTTTCTGATCCGATGTGGACGTGCGGAGAATGTTAGATGGTAGATTGCAAAAACCAGGAGAACGATTTCAGGATTTGTTTGATGCCCTTGAGAGTATTTCCCTACAATTAAATACCCCCTTAATGGATCTTGATTTTCAGTGTGTAGTTCTTAGAAATATGTCCCCAGCACTTAGAATTCACTTGGCTGGTGTAGAATTCCAAACAACCCGAGAATTAGTTAGACGCTGCTGTCTGATAGAATCAGAGTGGAGACTGTTGGGAGTGAACGGTGATCGAGAACCGATTCGTCGAGCGCGCCAGGTGCATGAACTTGAGTTCGGGAGAGATCAGGGTATTACTGATCACGCAGACACATTTCTTTCCCCGGTTCGACACTCGATACGTGATCTTAGACCGTCAGCTGCAGATGTTTCCTATCAAGAGGAAATTCAGGCGATGAAAGCAAGTCCGTACAATGTTTCATCGGAGAATTCCCGTCGGCTTCCGTTCAGCAGTCAGCCACGTAGTGTTTACGAGAAACGATCTTGTCAGCTGTACGAAGATGATATGTCTTCCGATCTAAGGACGCCACTATTTCAACATCCTGAAGAGTATAGGGGTTCCCTCACTTCCAGACAAGAACTACACGCCGTGAAAACAGTCTCTAATGATATGCTTAATATGGATCGCAGAGCGGAAGGTAGTAGAAACTACAGAGTATGTTGGAATTGCCTCGACTTAGGGCATGGTTTCATGGATTGCTCGAAACCTATCCAGCGACTCTTCTGCTTTGGTTGTGGTCGAGAAGGGACTCTGAAGCCCAAATGCCCAAATTGTCAGTCGGGAAACTCAGGCAGGAATACGCTTTCAGCAGGGAGGTTGCGTATTCCTCCAAACACTCGTTCCTCCAGACCCGAGATGTCAGACGTAGCTACGAATGTGGATCCCGAGCTACGCCGGCGACAATGATTTCCTGTCAGAACTGTATCCCAGCTAAGACCTTTCCTTCAACGCTTGCAAATGATGGTTCAACCTCTTCTACTATCTCCGGAGATCGTAGGCGTTCCTCTGAGCGTTTCAATCGTTCATGGAGGTATTTTACCCTGAGGCGTTTCTTGAAGAAAGCGTGTGTCAGTTCCATTGTGACCGTGTCTGGTGATAACCGCCCCTTTGCCGAAATTTTTATTAAAGGTCGTAGGCTCGTTGGGTTACTCGATAGTGGAGCCAGTGTGAGCATTTTGGGTGCAGGTGCTTTAGACCTGGTTACTGAGCTCGGTTTGTACGTTCACAGCATGCAAACAGTAGTTCACACAGCTTCCGGTCAAAGAGCTCCAGTACTTGGATATGTTAGTACCCTGGTGCGGTTTAAAAACAAAAGTAAACTAATACGCTTTCTGTTATGCCCCAGTCTGACCAACCCAGTCTATCTTGGTATTGACTTCTGGGATGCATTTAGGATTGCACCTCAGTGCTCCGCTGTTGAAGTCCCGGACATGAACTCTGGCTTTCATCAATTAACTCCTGAAGATCAACGGAGGCTGGATGAAGTCACACATCAATTTCCTTCTTATAACAAGTTAGGTTTAGGCAAAACCAACTTATTGTCTCATACCATCGACACTGGGGATGCCCAGCCTATTAAACAGCGACATTATGCCGTGTCACCTGTCGTTCAGAAGTTGATGTATGACGAGCTAGACCGCATGTTGTCTCTAGGGGTTATTGAGGAAAGTAGGAGTTCCTGGAGCTCACCTGTCACCATTGTTCGGAAACTGGGTAAAGTACGGTTATGCTTGGACGCCAGACGATTGAACGAGGTAACTGTCAAGGATGCGTACCCTTTGCCGTTGGTCTGTTAGCACGTCTGCAGTCCACACGCTTTATAACCAGTCTGGACCTGAAAGATGCCTTTTGGCAGATCCCTTTGGATGCAAAATCGCGGGAAAAGACAGCGTTTACAGTACCTGGACGTCCTTTGTATCACTTCACTGTCATGCCTTTTGGATTGTGCAATGCTCCACAGACTATGTGTCGATTGATGCATAAGGTCATCCCTCACGAGTTGCATGACCAGGTATTCGTTTATTTGGACGATTTGCTGATAACAAGTCCAACATTTGATGACCATCTCAAATTGCTGTCTATTGTGGCCAATTTATTACAGCAGGCGAATTTGACCATCAATGTTGAGAAGAGCAAATTCGTCCAAAAAGAAAATCGATACCTAGGTTATGTGATAAGTGATGGTGTCCTAAAGACGGATCCTGAAAAGGTTTCCGGCATCATAGCATATCCACGACCCAAAACGGTAAACGACGTGAGGAGATTCATGGGGATGGCTGGGTGGTATAGGCGTTTCATCCCAAATTTTGCGTCTATTACATCACCTATGACGGATCTGCTTAAGGGTAAAAGAAGGATCGTATGGATTGAGGCTGCTGATAAGGCTTTCGATCGGACGAAGGAACTTTTAGTGTCTGCACCTGTGTTGATTAACCCAGATTTCTCTCGGCACTTTTATATTCAGTGCGATGCAAGTGCCATCGGCATCGGCAGTGTTTTATTTCAGAAAAATGATGATGGTGGAGAGCATCCCATCGCCTTTATGTCATCGAAGTTGAATGCTGCGCAGCGCAAATATAGCGTTACCGAACTAGAATGCTTGGCTGCGGTGCAGAGTGTCAAAACGTTTCGGGCATATGTCGAGGGGCTGCCTTTCACCATTATCACAGACCATGCCAGTCTGAAATGGTTAATGGGCCAGAGAGATCTGTCGGGGTTATCACGAGCACGTGACTCTGAAGGGGGCCTCATTGTGCTGTTGTTTGTCTTCCTGAGCATCACCAATTGCTAGGGAACATTCCATCACAGGCCTTTCAGGATCCTGATTACATTAATCTCGTCCATCAGATTGAGCAACATCCGGATCAGTTCAAGAACCTGTACACGAAGAACGGAGTTGTGTATATTCATGTAGGATCACACGGAGGTCTTGACTTAGACATTCCCAGTGCAAAGGTGTGGGTCCCTGAAGGAGGAAGACAAGTGTTGCTGGCACGTAGCCATGAAAGCCCTTTGGGGTCACATTGTGGGATTCGTAAAACAATAGAAGTCTTGAGACGCTATTATTACTGGCCGAAGCTGCGTCAAGATGTCACCAGGTGGTGGTGGTGCTCGACCATTTCACAAAGTTCTTGTGGCTCAAGGCTCTTCCTAAAGCAACGGCTGTGGCAGTGATTAAGTTCTTGACGCAGGAGGTAGTTTTGACTTTTGGCGTACCAGAAACTATCCACAGTGATAATGGAACACAATTTGTATCCAAAGCTTTCTCGGACTTTTTGGTCAAATTTGGGGTGAATCACTGTTATACACCATTGTATTCGCCTCAGGCTAACGCATCTGAGAGAGCTAATCAATCCATTCTCAACGCTATTCGAGCCTGCATAGGAACCGATCATCGGAATTGGGACGTGAACCTGTCAGAGTCATGTGCAGCATTTCGGAATGTTGTCCATGAGTCGACAGGCTTTTCGCCGCATTTTCTGATGTTCGGTTATCAACCTATCCGACATGGTGCCGAATATGCGCTACTGAAATACCTTAACGCCTTTGAGGATGGGGAGGTGTTATTGGCAACTAACAGTGAAAGATTACGGTTGGTTCAGGATCAAGTAAAAAGAAAGCTATAGGAAGCGTAAGCCAAAGGAACACATCGGTACAACCTGAGAAGTCGTGTCAGGAATTTAACTCCGGGACAATTAGTATGGGCTCGAAATCACCCACTCAGTCGAGCGGCGGAACGGTTTGCGGCTAAGCTCGCCCCGAAATTTGTAAAGGCCACTGTAAAGCGGAAGATTTGTCAGGTATCGTACGAATTAGTTGATGAGGCAGGGAAATCTCTAGGTATCTATCACGCTAAAGATATCAAAGTCTGAAAATAGCTAAACTAGTTCGAATAGGTTGGCCAAAGATACGAAATCATAGCTTAATTGGTCGTTTCAAACTCGAAAGGTGCCCGGCATTTTGAGACCTCTCAGGGTCTGGGTCGTCCCCACGATTGTTGAGAATTTTCCTTTTGAACGCCCACAACGGCGCTAAATGTGCAGCGCATGGTTCGTGGTGACTTCCTACACAGCAAGGTTGTAAAAATCTTGGCAGCAATTACCCTTTGCCACTACTAAACATCAAACTTACCCCCAAAGACGATCTTGGACAAGTCATAAGGGCGAAACTAAGTGTAAACATTAATTGTGCGCATCGCACTCGCGTTCTCGCTAAATCTCAGTTTGCCCGCCTGGCTAAACGTCAAAACTCGAAGCGGTGTGATCGGAACGATAGCGAAAGTGAAAATTCAAAAACAATTACCGGTATACGATCAAGTACTGACATCGAAGCTTAAATATCCAGTCCAGCGTAAATGATTTCGGGTAATCTGTTCAGAACAAGTGCAGAGACTCCCAGCAAATCACTTTCTTTCTGGTATGTCCTGGCTGTCATAAACACTTTGGAAATTGGCTATGAAAAGCAAGTCACGTAAACGGACTTGTAAATCAAATGCACTGGACTTACATTCAAGCGAATTTCCCTGAAGAGTTGCAGAAGGAGAACGTCCGACCACCTTCGGCTAGTATCCAATTGGGTATTTCATTATTTCCCGCCACCACGCAACCACAAATGATCGATGCAGCAACTGATACAACAATGGCGCTGACAGCTGGAACTCCAAACACTGCGCGAAAACTCAGCGAACCTGGTGGTTGATTTCTGAATCTGTTATTTTGGTGATGCCCTAATGGTTTGGAATCACGTGAAAATGTGAAACTGGAAATAAACCGCTCTAGCGGTATAGTGAAAATTTTTTCAAACAAAGAAAAATGGGGACTTGAGTATGAACTGGAAAAGAAGAAAGTCATTCTGGGGTAGAAAGTGAAAGTAGAAAGTTGGAGAATTTAAGCAGTTGAAAATTCAGAATAAAACCGTTGGTTTTGTATTAAGAGAGGAAGAACGTTCAAGAATTTTTAAGCGGGAACAAAAAATTAAAGAAAAAGTAAAGTGCAAGTTAACAAAATTTGTTTGAAAATATAGTGAAAGTTAAGAAAGTTTGCGAGTACAAAGTGATCATTGAGACACTTAAGTTAAGAATTCTAGTGTGGAGAGTGAAACTAGGACATTGATGAATTTTGGCGATAAGAGAACTTAATACTGAAATGAAGGAAAAAACGTTAATTTTGCATGTAAAACATAAGTTGAAGCTGGGAAGCACTAAGGGGACAACGACCGAGCTGATAGTGGAGAAGACGAAAGATCTTCGCAAGAAGGGTATATCGTTGAATTAGTGGCTGAAGGAAAGGAAGTCTAGCAGACTATCTGGGTCTTCAACGACAGTGACGATGTCACAAAACCACAAGGGGAGAACGATTGCAGAAGAGCAGGTGATGGTGTAGAACGGAGCTTAATTTCAAAGGCACGATTTTCAGTTGGACAAGTTCGTGAGTGGAGGCCAAATAATTAGTCGTTTGACAAAAATCACAAGAAGAACTTTTATGAATAATAAAATAGTTAACTTTTCAACCAGATTTTATTCACTAATTAAAGAAATGCTTATAAAAAAAATAAGATTAATTAAAGTTCTTGAATTATATCAACGGAGACGGAATATATAATCATTCACATAGTTAAAAGTTAAAGTTAATCACGTGGTATAGATATGAATTACAGAAAATTTACTATATATATTCTTACCATAAATATTCTATGAAAAATTTTGGTGTGGGTGCATGTACATTTATATATATAAGTATCTTGATAGTTTTTGTATACAAAATATTAATTTAATAGGTTATTTCAGTTGGATTATTCAAATTTGATTACTCAACTTTTTGGTTCTCTTGTATGATATATGTGAACAAATCCCGGCCGGGGTCTGGTATGAATGAATCCCACCCAAATTATTAATTAATTTGTATGTTTACTTTTGTTTGCTTGAATATTTTAGTTTGATTTTCTGCTTGAGTTATTCAGATTTTCTTTTTAATTTTTTTTGTGGCTTTTAGTTTGATTTTTTTTGTTTTGAGAATTTCCGTTTCTATATACCTAATGAATTATAACTAAATTAATAAATGATGATTCTTGCGAATCCTTTTCTTTCCCTTCCTATTTGTGGTTGTCGTTGACTGATGGATCTTTAACAGGTTCTAAGTGTTGTACTGTCTGCGTGCCATAGCACGTAGAGATTTTCCGCCCGTAAACCCACGCCAGGCTGAGCTAGTCGGCTGGGAAAAGGCACGCCGGGCAAGAGAAAGGAAAATCTCTAAATAAATATATGCTGCACTGACGACCGCTCGACAGAGTTCAGTCGGTCGCAACAGCTAAAACAAAGATATTGCTGGAAAAACATGAACGGTATGGTTAAATCCCACATAAAGAATTGCACACCTTGTCAAATGAACAAACAGGTGAGACACACAAAGGAAGAAATGATGAAAACTGACACACCAACAACGAGTTTTGAAACAATACAAATAGATACCGTAGGTCCACTCAGAATATATAACAACTATAGATACATATTAACTTTACAATGTGAACTAACTAAATTTGAAGTAGCGTTCCCAATAGAAAATAAAGAAGCACAAACCATAGCTGTAGGGATAGTTAACGAATTTATATTAAAGTATGGACATTTAAAATACTCAAGTCTGATGTAGGTACTGAAATTACAAATAAGCTTATGAGCAACATCTGTGATTTGTTAAAAATAAAACAAATATTTTCAACACCATATCACAACCAGACTTTAGGAGTAGTGGAAAGGAATCATCGGGTACTAAACGAATATATGTATTCGTTTGCTGATGACCAACAATGGGACAAATGGGTTACATATTACACATTTGCGTACAATACAACCCCAAATGTAGATACGAACTATACTCCATTTGAATTGATTTTCGGTAAACTTCCGTACTTACCAAATGACATAGTTGATAATCAAGATGTAATTTACGATTAAGATGATTATGCCAACGATTATGCCAAAGGCAAGATTGAGGATGTCGATCAATAGAGCACGAAGTATGATTGAGAAAGTTAAAATCAAAAGAACAATGAACCAAACAAATATACATTCTTTGAATCCTAAAATAGGAGATTTAGTACTTTTGAAAAATGAAAATAGAAAGAAACATCAACCACCGTATAAAGGTCCATATAGAGTATTGGACATGGATCACTGTAATGTCATTTTAGACATAGCAGGAAACCGTAAATTAATACATAAGAACAGATTAAAATCTTACCACACATGTAACACAAACGACAATGTAGATAAGTAAAAAAAAAACTCTAGCGCACCTGAACCGCTAGAAACACTAATGTTCGAAGAACAGTAGAAGAATCGTGCAGATTTTGAGTGCATATTCCACCACATGCGCTGCTTATTACGGCCAAATCGTTTCAAATGCAACGTTTTACTTTTGTCTCAAGAATGCATTATAACTCATATGGTAGAAGGTTTCAGATATTACCACTGGCATGAATTTCAACGTTTATGAGAGCAAAACACGGGTTAATTATATTCGTTATCAGTTGCTTATATCACAAAATTTTGAAAGCAGCATCTCATATAATATCAATTAAGAAAATGCTCAGTGCCTGCAGCACTGTAACTGAAGTTGGAGTTTGGGGCTGCGATCCGAAAAATTTGCAGAACTTTGGGAATTGAAACATCGGTTATTTATTTTCATTGTAAATGTTTGCAGTATGAATACTAACTGTAAGCATTTATTGATACAAAAGTAGCACAACCGACTCGTGCTGGCAACCTTTCACCAGTATCAAAGCCAAGAATATATTACATCTGCTTCACGTTGTTATATAACATTTGAAGTTATGGGAGTATCAAGAAATTTAGGGTTACCTGCAGCGAGTTTTTTCAAATAATCGAAAGCTTAATATTTGCTGATTATTGTCACTACAATATCATAACCAATTGAAAATTCTACGATAAAACCGCTTAATAAAGATATTGCAAACAAACACAAAACCAACAATAGCTGGCAACCCTATCATGGCTTTTCAACCAAATTTGGCTTGAATAATGTTTATAATAGGTTCTAGTAATTGTATGAAATTCGTATTGATTTCATGACTGTACTGGAAGTTATAGGGCAAAAAGTTTTATTTTCCTGAGCGTATTTTCAAAACCAAAGACACAAAAATTCCCATAGCTGGCAGCACCAATCGAATTTTTCAACCAAATTTCTATCAAACAGAGTTTAGAGTAGGGTGCAGCTACTGTGTCAATTTCATGAAAATCGGGTAACTCATTCACATTTCATAGGGCAAAAAGCATTTTTACTAATGTTCGAAGAACAATAGTATTAAACTCGTTTCGCCGAAAATTCATATTTATTTATATATATACATATATATCAGCAAAATGATTAAGGGAGATAATCTCTGGAGTGGCCGATTCGATTGAGCTGAAATTTTCGGAGAACGTAGATGTATATACACAACTTTCTCAAATTCAGATATTCTAAACCTTTTGGCGGCGGCGAGCGTTTTAGTGAATTTTGAGGTACTCCTATATTTCCAAGCAGTGTAAAGTTTTGTTAAAGAAAAGTATTGGGAATGAAAATTAATTATGTTTTTAGCTCGTTTATGATAAAAAATAGGAAATTGTGAGCCGTGTGTGGGTGCAGGGTGCCTAAAAGTAGGCAAGGATTTTTTTCCAAATTTTGATTTGTCATTACTTCTAAGAAAAACAATGGATCATCGTGAAATTTGCAGAGCGTATTAATGTTGACTAAAATTTAGCACATGTGGATTTTTAAGATAGTGCGGGTAACCCTGTAGCTACGGTAGGCTCCTGAATAAAAAACCTTCAAATCATTGACCTTCCTGAAAAATTTTTGATTTTTGACAAAAAAATTAGATCACTGATAAATTTTACCTTTTGTCCATCATGTCAAATTAAAATTTTCAAAATTCCGATTTGCACAAGAACGGCAACCCATCACCAAATTACCTCTATTTTCAGCACTCGAAAGTTCTGTTCACGAGAACTGACGACCGGATTATCCGATCATAGTGAAATTTCCAGGACATGTTGGTATTGGCTAGGACCAAGTCTGATAGAAGTGATTTTGAAATGCGGGCAACCCTGTGTCAGTGGTACCATCTTGAAAAATCACCCAGAAAAAAAACCGGTTTTTGGCCTATAACTTCCGATTCAGCCATCAGATTTTGACAAGATTCATATAATACTTGGATCTTACTTTATGTAATATTTGGTGAAAATTTGGCTGAAAAATTAGAATAGAGTTGCCAGCCATAATGATTTTTGTCTCCTAAATCTTGCAAATTTGCTCAGCAAAATAAAGCTTTTTTCCCTATAACTTCCGGTCCAGTGTAAAAATCAGAACGAAGTTCACGCAGTTAATGGACTTTATTGTGAACCAAATGTCATAGAAATTTCGTACCAAAATCATGAAAGAACTGCCAGCTATGACCATTTTTGAAATTTGGTTTAATTTCTTTACTGAGCCATTATGTCATTAGATTTCCAAATGGAAATGATCCTGCAATGAAAATTAACAACAAATATTAACACTTTAAAAATTTGATAAGTTTTGAGGATAGTAACCCTAAAATTCTTTTCACCCGTATAACTTCCAGCGCAATGATTCAATCGAAATGAAATTTACTGGTTGGGTTTAACTTAACGTGAAGCAGAATTGGTATCTAACCAGCATTAGCCATTTCCGTAAATATTGCACCAACAGATGCTTCAAACAACGTTCTCATACGCAAAGCATTTGCAATAAAAATAAGGAATTCTTTTTTAAATTTTTCGAGTTTTGAACATTTTTCGGATGGCAGCCTCAAACAACGTTTAACCGCTGAAACCTTCGCTGAAATCCTGCGAAGAGAACGAAATTCAAAGGATACGTTGATTTGAGTATGAGCTTGTTATGGTAAACTTATTGCTGCTTCGTTCAGAAAGTATTGCCAGCACTGAACTATATGTGTTACAGTTGAGTTTTGTTGCTTTGGATAAGGAATGGTTGATATGATTCTAAAAAACAGTGTATTACGTCTTTCCACACTTTTTTGTCACTCAAAGACAATTTCTTCGAAAATTAGTTTTCTAGCGGTTCAGGTGCGCTAGAGTTTTTTTCTTTGTAATTTTTCAAGATGGCACCACTGGAACAGAGTTGCCTACAATTCAAAATCGCTTCTATCAGACCTGGCCCTACTTAAGTCCAATGCATTCTGTAAATTTCAATTCTATTTGATTATTGATTCGTGAGTTCCCGTGAACAGAAGTTTTTGAAGCTAAAAATATAGGTTAACTGAGAAAGGGTTACCGTTCTTGTCCGACATGAAATTTCCAAAGTTTTACTTTGACTGTGTAGACTGAGCATAAGATTTGTATACAGATTGGTTTTATTGTAGAAACGGACATTTTTTAGGATATTCGATGGTTTGAATGTTTTCACTTCAAAATTTTTATTTTTTCAAATTTAAGACACCAAAATTATCATAGCTGGCAGCTCCAACCGAATTTTTCAACCAAATTTCTACCAAACGTGGTTTGAAGTAAGGTGCAACTACGGTGCGAATTCGAACGTCAAAAATCGAACGATTCAATCAGAACTTATAGGGCTAAAAGCAGTTATCTTTTTTAGTGATTTTTCAAGATGGCACCACTGGCACAGAATCACCCGCATTTCAAAATCACTTCTATCAGACCTGGTCCTATTTAAGACCAATACATTCTGTAAATTTCAATAAATTCTGTTCATCGGATGGTGAGTTTCCGTGATAATGATAAAGCATAAGATTTGTATACAGATTGGTTTTATTGTAAGAAACGGACATTTTTAGGATATTCGATGATATGAATGTTTTCACTTCCAAATTTTTATTTTTTCAAATTTAAGACACCAAAATGATCATAGCTGGCAGCTCCAACCGAATTTTTCAATCAAATTTCTACCAAACGTGGTTTAAAATAAGGTCCAGCTACTGTGTGAATTTCGTCAAAATCGAACGATTCAATCAGAATTTATAGGGCTAAAAGCAGTTATCTTTTTTAGTGATTTTTCAAGATGGCACCACTGGCACAGAATCGCCCGCATTTCAAAATTACTCCTATCAGACCTGGTCCTATTTAAGACCAATACAGTCTGCAAATTTCAATTAATTCTGCTCATCGGATCGTGAGTTTCCGTGAACAGAAAAAACTTTTTTATGCTAAAAATATATGTAAATTGGGCAAGGGTTACCAGGCGTGCCAGTAATACCATATCAAATTTTTATTTTGGTCTATGTAAAAAAAGCACGAAATTTACATATGAGTGGCTTTTTTGTGAAGAAACGGCATTTTTTCAAGAGAGACGATAATTTGGAGGTTTTCACTTTCAGTGCTTGCCCTAGCTTCCGAGTTGCCAGCATGCTCATCAAAAGCTTTACGAATGTACAACTAAATAATACCAATATGTCCTCCAAATAATGATTGAATAGCTCTGTCAAAAGTTATCGCAATTTAAAAATTTTCAATTTTTCCCGTTCTCTTTTTAGGCACCCAGCGCACACATGGGGTTAAAAAATTCCAAAACATTATCCGATTCACATGTAAAACACGTTCGAAATTTATTTTGTTAACTTTATTTTTGCAAAACTTATTTGTGTACGGAATAATAGGTATATTAAAAATATCACTAAAATGGCCGCCGGCGCCGAAGGGTTAAAGATTTTTAACTTTTTCTGAGACCTGGCACTATTCTGCATATACACCAATGTGTCCTAAAAATTTCAGTTCAATCGGATGGCGCATTCCTGAGATTTTTTCACTGAAATTTTTTGATGATATATATATATATATATATATATATATATAGAAATATGAATTTTTGGCCAAAGTGGTTTTAATACTAATGTTCTTCTTCGAACATTAGTAAAAACTCTAGCACACCTGAACCGCTAGAAACACTAATGTTCGAAGAACAGTAGAAGAATCTTGCAGGTTTTGAGTGCATATTCCACCATATGTGCTGCTTATTACGGCCAAACTGTTTCAAATGCAACGTTTTACTTTCGTCTTAAGAATGCATTATAACTCATATGGTGGTAGGTTTCAGATATTACCACTGGCATGAATTTCAACGTTTATGAGAGCAAAACACGGGTTAATTATATTCGTTATCAGTTGCTTATTTCACATAATTTTGAAAGCAGCATATCATATAACATCAATGAAGAAAATGCTCAGTGCCTGCAGCACTGTAACTGAAGTTGGTGTTTGGGGCTGCGATCCGAAAAATTTGCAGAACTTTGCGAATTGTAACATCGGTTATTTATTTTCATTGTAAATGTTTCCGGTATGTATACTAACTGTAAGCATTTATTGATACAAAAGTAGCACAACCGACTCGTGCTGGCAACCTTTCGCCAGTATCAAAGCCAAGAATATATCAAATCTGCTTCACGTTGTTTAATTATATTCGAAGTTATAGGAGCATAAAGAAATTTAGGGTTACCTGCAGCGAGTTTTTTCAAATGATCGAAAGCATAATATTTGCTGTTTATTGTCACTACAATATTATTACCATTTGAAAATTCTACGATCAAACCGATTAATAAAGATATTGCAATTAAACACAAAACCAACAATAGCTGGCAACTCTATCTTGGCTTTTCAACCAAATTTGGCCTGAATAATGTTTATGATAGGTTTCATTAATTGTATGAAATTCGTATTGATTTCATGACTGCACTGGAAGTTATAGGGCAAAAAGTTTTATTTTCCTGAGCGAATTTTCAAAACCAAAGACACAAAAATTACCATAGCTGCCAGCACCAATCGAATTTTTAAACCAAATTTTCATCAAACAGAGATTAGAGTAAGGTTCCATTACTGTGTCAATTTCATGAAAATCTGGTAACTTATTCACATTTCATAGGGCAAAAAGCAGTTTTTTTTCTTTGTAATTTTTCAAGATGGCACCACTGGCACAGAGTTGCCCACAATTCAAAATCGCTTATATCAGACCTGGTCCTACTTAAGTCCAATGCATTCTGTAAATTTCAGCTGCATCTGATTATTGGTTCGTGAGTTTCCGTGAACAGAAGTTTTTGATGCTAAAAATATATGTTAACTGGGAGAGGGTTACCGTTCTTGTCCGACATGAAATTTCCAAAGTTTTATTTTGAACGTGTAGATATAACATAAGATTTATATACATATTGGTTTTATTGTAAGAAACGGACATTTTTTTGAATATTCGATGGTTTGAATGTTTTCACTTCCAATTTTTTTTTTTTTTCAAAATGAAGACACCAAAATTATCATAGCTGGCAGCTCCAACCGAATTTTTCGACCAAATTTCTACCAAACTTGGCTTAAAATAA
>OX376374.1:92418345-92425719 GCA_947369275.1 Nemotelus nigrinus
CTATATGCAGACGGGGTTAGTGTCGAGACTATTTCCGAGCTGGGTGGCTGCCTGGACCTCATGACTCTGGAAGCAGAGGAAGAGGCTGGGCAGACATCTATGTCAGAGGAGGAGGACCTGGATCTAACCATCGTCGAAAATAAATGATGGTGAAGGTATTGCAGATCAACCTTGACCATTCCAAAGTAGCATCAGCTACCCTGCTCTTCCGACTGTCTAGGACAGAGGAGGAGCTGATTCTAATCCAAGAACCACGGGTTGCCAAAAACCGGGTTTGCGGGCTACCCACCGATGTATACAGACAAGTGGTACCCGATGGCTCACATGAGCCACGTGTCTGCATTCTTGTCAAGAAAAAAATAAACGACCTTGTACTACACAATTTCAGTGACAGGGATAACATGGCTATTGCAGTGGAAATCAACCAGAGATCATACTAGTTTGTTTCTTGCGACATTGTCAAGGGTGTTGTGGCTGAAGCCACAAAGATTGGTGTGCCTCTTATTCTAGGGGCTGACTCCAACGCTCATAATGAAGTATGGGGTAGCTCCAAAACTAATGGCCGAGGTGAGGAACTTTTTGACTTCATCTCGGCCCACGACCTTTTCATCGCCAACACTGGTAGCGATCCAACCTTCCTTACCTCAAACTGCAGGGAGGTTCTTGATGTTACCTTGATTAGTGGGCGGTACTCCCATCTTCTCCGTGACTGGAGGGTTCTACAAGAGTGCTCATTCTCTGATCATAGGGACATATCGTATAATGTGGCTGGCCGCAGCTCTGCTGTGCAGGTAGCCTTTATCAACTGAAAGAGGACAGACTGGAAACTTTTTCATTCTCTGGTACGATCCTCACTGGAAACTGCTCCAAGGAGCATTGACTGCTATCATGAATTGGATCGGGCGGTTGACACCTTTACTAATTCTCTCAATTCCACGTCTAGGGAAGCATATAAGCCACCCTCGGCCAGGGGCAATCCTTAGCCTCCCTGGTGGAGTATGGAAATCAGCATCCTGCGGAGAGAATGTAAGAAGGAGTTTAATAGCTCGAAAATATCTAATGACTCGTCGGCGTATAAAACGAAGCTGAAGGCGTTTAAGTATGCTATACGCAAGGCTAAGAGGTCCTCATGGAGATCTTTTTGTGGAAACGTAGAGAGTCTCAGCTAGGCGAATCGCCTTCGCAAGGTATTAAGCACGACACCAAAGGCTATGGAGTGCATCATGAACCCTGAGGGCATTTTGACTAGTTCGAGCGCAGATACTCTAAACGTTCTCATGGACGCACATTTCCTGGGCAATGATTGCCCTATAGGGACGGTGCACCAAACGGAACTAAATTACGATAGAGCCCCGCCGTGCAGAATATCAGACTCTCAGCTGAGGTGGGCTATTAACTCCTTTTAGCCGTTTAAATCCACGAGCCCTGATGGCGTGCTTGCGGCTGACGTTCAGCAGTCCATGGAAGTATCGCTACCATGGCTCAGAGAGATTTATAACGCTTGCCTACGCTTCTCGTATGTTCCCACCAGTTGGCGGGAAACTAGAGTTGTGTTTATTCCGAAAGCAGGAAAAATTTCTCATGTTAGGCCAAAGGACTACCATCCAATAAGTCTTAACTCAGTCCTGCTTAAGATTTTGGAAAGGATCATTGATTACCATATTAAAAGATCAATTGATCCTTTGTTGATCTCGCAGTCACAACACGCTTATACCAAAGGTTAATCTGTTGAGACTGCTCTTCACGTCCTTATTGAGCAAGTTGAGAAATCTCTTGTGCTTAAGGAATATACGCTTGCCGCTTTCTTAGACATCGAAGGGGCCTTCAACAACGTAAATTCAAACGCAATTGTTGAGGCTCTCTCGGTACTTCATGTGGACGAGCGGCTGATCGCTTTTATTATGCAGCTTCTCAAAAGTAGATTGGTTATCTCTTCCCTGGGGGATGCCAGTGTAAGACGAGGAGTCAGTACGGGCACACCTCAGGATGGAGTCCTCTCTCCCCTGCTGTGGAACATCACGGTGAATACTCTTCTAATGAGACTGGATCGGGCTGGCTGCAAAGTGATTGCTTATGCAGACGACATAGCTGTAGCAGTGTCGGAAAAGTATTTATCCACGCTATCGGAGAGGCTAAATCACTCTCTTGACATACTTTCACGTTGGAGTCGTGAGTGCGGCTTGAATGTGAATCCTAACAAAACGGAACTAGTGCTGTTTACAAGAAAGTACAAAGTTCCTTCTTTTGAGCTACCCAAGTTGAATGGGGTCTCCATTAACTTGAGCCAGAGGGTCAGGTACTTAGGGCTGATCCTTGACTCGAAGTTACTATGGACCTACAATGTAGCAGAAAGAGGTAGCAGAAAGGCTTTCATGCACTTTACTGCAGTAAAAAGGCCATAGGAGCGAATTGGGGATTACAACCTCGTACTGTTGCTTGACTTTACACTGCTGTGGTTGAGCCAATCCTATTGTTTGGGGTAGTGCTCTGGTGGCAGGGTGCTACTAAGGCTACCTGCAAACGGCAGATTGAAAAAGTGCGGAGACTCACCTCTGTCGTTGATATCTTTGCTGCCCCATAGTGTGTGGTGCGCGTTCGCATCCGCTCCCACGAGCAGCCGTTCCTTTTCAGTGCCTCCGCGGTGAGTTTTACTAACTCCTCCGGCGGAGCAGCTCTGTCGTGAGCCATGTATGCGGATACAAGGAGTACATGCTCCTTTTCGTCCCCCTCGCAGGCCACCACTGTCATGTCATCCGTGCTGAAATTAGATAGAAGATAAGCATGCATTTTCTTCCTCACCATAATAGCCGTTCTTGTTCTTGCTACTGTAGAGGGGAACAAAAGATTGAAAAGCTGTGACCCTAGTCCCGCAACCCGGCTCTCTGCAGAGATCCACGGTTCCTGGACCAGCGCCACGTCAAACTTAGCTTCTTCGAGCGTTAGCAGCAACTCGGCCGAGGCCAACTTACTGCGGTGCAAGTTGATTTGCAGTAGTCTGAGTCTTGGCCTCGGCATCCTCCTTAGCCTGCGCCTCGTCCAATTTGGGATCGGCCGTTGTGCCATGCAGGTCAACAGTGCCAAAGTCCCTCTTTATCTTGCCAACCTCCAGGGTATTGATGTTACCATCCTTCGGGTGACGTTTCTTCAGGCGCAGGTAGACTGCCTACGCCCCAAGCCATTTTCCCAAAGCGCGGATAGAGCAGGTCGTCAGCCTTCTTGTTAATTTGGAGGATGTAGACTTGCCCCCCGTCTTGTTCTACTGGTTTTTTGATGTCCAGAATCTTCCAATCTTGAGTTGGAACGTCCGGATTCTGCCTTTGGAGAAGTTTAAGGGCCACCTCCGGTTCCACTTCCCGCGGTATTGTCACCTTCGCTCTAGGTAGAGTCGGGATGTTCCCTCTGTCCACAATTTCCAGTCGAGCTCCTTCCCATAGCACTGTTAGCTCTGGGACTACGGCTGTGCACCAGCGCAACGTGAGCTCGTCGTTGCACTTAATGATCTTGACACCTCTGAACCAGCCTGCCCCGTCAAACGAAGGCATAGCCAGCTCAGGGTGCTTCTCCATGCGGTCAATCATCGCATTGAGCAGGCCTGACTCTACGGTCTTCCACTTCTCAAGCGGCAATTGACCCAAGGGACTGCTGTGATCGATAAGAGCCACGATGAGGTGCTGTTTTGCCACATCGCTGGCCTTCATGGCCTTCTTCGGCTTCGAGCTGGAAGGTTGTTGGACCCCTTGTCGACTGGTCGCATTTTTTGGCCTCTTGGACGCCGGTTTTTCGTCCTCGGTCGACCTCTGCCTTTTATCTGCCAGCCTCTTAGACAAGCTCTGCTCCACTTTGTTGTGGAAGACAGAGTCCTTGAGAACCAGCTTTTCCTTCCCAGCGAAGTGCTCCCGGCCTTTTGCAACAGTCGTCCGAGCCCAACTTAGCCGATCCTTCTCCTCCGTGGAGAGGGTTGGTTTGTCGCTGAGCCTGTCGACGATAGGCAGTGCCGACTTGTACTCCGCCAGTACTTTCCTGCCCTCTTTGCTCGGCTTGGGCCTGTTCCTCTTGTGGGGACCAGAACCTTTACCTCGCTCAGGCGATTTGAGCAGCTCTTCCTCCGCTTCGGTCAAAACCATGCTCTCCGAGTCCGAGTCTACGAGTACTCTGGCACTCGAGCGCACTAGCTTCGTGCGAGTTGAATGGCAGCCAGCGGAGGTGCTAGCTTCCAATTTGGTTGTTGTTCGAGGTGGGGATTGTGTTAGCTTAGAGCTCCTCCTAAAAGGGTCCGCCATCGATTCCACCACCTCTGCGTGTTGAGCGGAACCACTTGTAATTAGATCTGCTACTGTGGCCAAGTGGTCAACCTCCATATCATTGCAGTCGATGGATAACGACGACCCGGGGCCTGCTCGCTCACCCCTGACGGCCGCTGGCACTGGGTGTCAGACTCCCTGCACCGTAAGTTTCTCTCCTTTGTCTTCGTCCATGTTTGGTTTTCTGTTCGGGGTTTCCTTTCCCTAAGGTCACTTTAGCAAGGCAGCAACCCATCTGACTGATGAGCCACTGCCCTGAGCCCCCTTGCCGCGGCAAGGTCGGACAGTTGATGGGGCTATCCGGATGTGTTGAGACGAGATTTACAGAGACACTTCTTCGAAACGACTCAATGAGACAACCGCGGGTGAAGAAGATTTGGTGTAATGCTAAAACTCAAGCTGTTCTAACAAAAGCATGTTTGTAAAATATCGAATATTTAAGCACAATTCCAGAAGAGTTTGTGAATAATGCATATGAGCCAACAGTTCTTGGTTTTGAACGATATGATGTTAAATGTTTTTTCAAAATAAATTTGCGAATCTTTTACCGAAAGATGGGATGTAACTAGCGAATCCAATCCCGAGATCCCGTATCCCGGGATCCCGGCTAATTTCTGGTCCCGAAAATCCCGGGATTGATGATTTCTAATCCCGGGATTTTCGGGATCAGAAATTGGCCTGGATTCCGGGGCCGGGAGTCAAGCATAATCGGCAATCAAATTACGGCAAGACTCGAAAAGAGCAAATAGAATCCATATTTATGAGAGAGCAATTAGCATGCAGGTTCACATCAAAATGCGTAAAGAATAGAGCAAACCAAACCGATGTAACAGTTAACAAGAGAATACAAACGGGTTTGTAAATAAATAAGTATGGACTGTTTCGCATTTAGTACATTCGTTACTTCAAATGATTTGAGGAAATTAATACTAGCGAATGCATACACAGATTAACCAAAATCCTCAATAACAATCAAAAAAGGGGGGTTATGCAAGCAGGATAAAAAAAAATAATAAAAAATGAGATAAGACAGGCTAGTATCTCAGGTGAACGGTTCAGTTTGACGTTTGATGAGTGGACCTCGACTACAAATAGGCGCTACATAAATATTAACATCGACTTATTGAATTATTACTGGAGCTTGGTGCGAGTAAGGATATCAATGACAGTTGCAAACTACCTAGATATATTAAAAGAGCGTTTCGCTGAGTTTGATGTTTCTCTAGGAAAAGACATTGTTACCATCATAACTGATGGGTCAAATGAAATGTGAAAAGTAGGCAGACTAGTTAATACAGAGCAACATATTTGTTTGGCGCATAACATCCTTTTGGCAGTTTGCGATGTTCTCTACAATAGGGGGTCCATTCTAGATCAAAGAGTTGATGAAGCAGCTGATAATCTGGACGAAGACCACGAAGATTTGGAAGCTCTTGAATCAGCTTACTACGTTGAACCCGGTCGCCTGCAAGACACGCTAGATCTGACGAACGACATCAGCGCATGCATAAAGAAAGTTCGTAAGGTAGTTTTATATTTTAAAAAACTCAAGCGAAAAATAATAACGATCTTCAAAACTATGTCAATTCCGAGCAAGGCATTTAGCAGTCTCACTTACTGGATTGTAAAACAAGATGAAATAATCTCTTGACAATGTTCAAACGGTTTTCCATTTTGAAAAATAGTATACATTAATAGGCCTGCAATATCCAGAGCGATTAAAAGGAACTGAGTTTGATTCGAGTCAGAAACTTATTGAAGTTTTACTCCTTGTAAAATTGACTGTGGAGGCCTTAAATCACAAAGATGCAAATTTACACACTGCTTATACTTCATCAAGATTTATATTTAAGCTGCTAGGAGAAAAACGGTCCATTCTTGTGAATGCTATGAAAATTGCAATATTGGACCGAATAAAAGAATTGCAATATTGGACCGTCCGTGTACTGAGCTATCTGGTTAGCTAAGCTATCTCCTGAATCTACATTGTGCCAGCAAAAATTTACCAAGTGAAATAGAATCTCTATTTTGGAAAACAAGCAACGTAAATATTTAAAAAAAAATACTTCAATGATCTAGATGCTGAACCCTTTGCTTGCTAGCCAAAGAAATGAGGAGAACCCAGTAGATACCAATATTGAATCAGAACAGGGAAGTCGTCAATTTATGCTACAAGAAAAGCTCCAAAAGTATGAAATTAATCAATCATGAAATGCCGCAAGAAACTAATCTAATTAAAACTATTGCAAAAGAAATGAAACTTTTCGAACGTGGTGGCACTCGCATAGTTTGGAGCAGGCTTACCAATATTTATCGACCATTTCCGCGGCGTTCAACATCGGGAATCAATTTAGAAGCAGGCTTGAAGACGATACTTTGGAAAAATGCTGTTGCTTCAATGTTGCTTCCGAAAAAACCAATGAACTTTGGCAGAATTTTTGTGTGTTGAATATTTTATATGTTAAGAGTTGTGATTTATTGTTGTGATTTTTTGTCGTGATTTGTTGTTGTAATTTGTAATAGTTGTAATTTTAAATATTTGCTTTCATACTGTCAACGTTTCAGATAATTAAAATTATTGTTTTTATTTGCATCAATTTTTGCAATTAAATTAGTAATTATTCAGTAACATATTTTTGATACAGTTTTCAGCTTACTTATTTCTGTAGTTTTGAAATGATGGCACATAATATGATCTGTTTATTAAAATTTGACATATTTTGTTCTTTTATATTTTGAATCTCGAATCCCGGGATCCCGGGATTTGAGATTTTTTAATCCCGTAATCCCGGGATTGAAAATATGGTTCGGGATTGGAATCCCTCCTCGCGGTGCATCCTGGGTAACGCTAAATGATCTAGACTCTCGTTACGACCGCTTTCGTCCTAGGACCTCTCTCGATTTACTATACGTTTGTTGCACATGGGCTGGTGATCGTAGCATTCCGGACCTAGTCGTCTTTAGGCGTGATAGCGACGGAGTGAAATCCGCTTCGTGAACGGCTCCGGGTTAATACGATAATCTCCGTCCCGTTAAAACCCTGGCAGGCCTCGGAGTACGTTATCAGTCTCCT